>JANTCA010012736.1:0-26612 GCA_024741275.1 Chironex yamaguchii | reverse complement strand
GTCATAATGGCCACCAACTTTTTGGAATTGGCTACCACTTTAAAATATTTAGGAGCCAAGTGGCTACCGGAAAAAAAGTTAATTTTACGCCCTGCGTAAGGGACAGGATATCCAAATAAACTCTTGCATTTACTACAAATTAAATTGTGATTTTTCCTGGCCAATGCTTTCTTTCTTAGAGTACCGTAATGAAGTACTAAAGCTTTCTTACCGATTTAGACAACTAGATTATTGGATAAATACATTAACAATACAAAGTAGAAACCATCTCCAGTCAGTGTCCATAGTTAGAAATCCTTATCTACTTACAATATTTCACTCGACATGCGCTGATTCTAATGCGTTGAATTAATCTTCAACACCCTAAAACTCCTTACATAGAATATTCAAAGCTGATTATCTACAAACTACAAAAGTAGAGTGAAGCAATCTTGCTTCTCAACGGTGGCAAATGGTGAATTTGACTTAGCTGTTGTTAGTCAAATATCTTTATTAGATCAAAACATCCAAACAAAGCGCTGGTGAAAGGATTATGGATAAATAATGGATGGTAAAAATTCACTTAAAATCAATATATTTACTTGTGGTTTTCATACCTCAAAATGTATGAAGCTGTATAGTTTTGTCAACTGAGATAGGATAGAAGGATATTAAAAGGTAGTATTCATATAAGCAAACCTCTTACGATATTTCATTTTCGGATGTGTAATAAAACAATGATAATTCCAGATACTTCAATCCAACTGATAGATTACCACAGACCCTTATTCATCAACACAACTAATAAGCGGAAATTTCAGGACATAAGCATAGCCTATTTATGACTCCTTGTCTTAACAGTTGTTCTTGTTGCCGATGGTGTAAGCACTTTTTATGATATTTTGTCATCCTACATGTCTGAGAATTTATTGATTTAAAGAACTTCTTCGAAAAAATATGAAAGTAACGTATACAATATTACAATATCTAACAACCATTCTTTGTTACCTGCTTTCAGCAGACTGCTATTTTAAATGCCATTAAAGCTAAGTAAAAGAAAGGAGACAGTATAACGAATGACAAGCAATCAATTTCTTTTCAATCTTCCTAGATTCATTAATATTATTATCATCTGCTTGTTATATCTTTGTTAGACAATACATTGTTTAGACACTTACCACCACCATCAATGAATATGTTGATTCCGAAATTGAATTTGGCTTAAAGCATGACAATTTCTCCCTTGAATTTGAAATTAAATCTTATTTAATTGCGATTATAGAAAGTTAATGTAAATATTATCACACCTCTGGTTCGATAATTTCTACAATGGCAGGTCACGAAGTAATTTGCCAGGTGCAAAGGCCTAAAAGGTGATTCTTATATTTTTAAGTTGATCAGATTACTTTTCTCTTACATCTATGTCACTGTGATTCTAAGAAAAATTAACTTCAATATAATTTGAGCTGCAATCTTATAAAAAGAGTCACAAGGACCATATAACAACTACTAAGGTTATGGCAGCAGGAAATTTTGCTGAAGTGTGTAACCTCCTCCTGATTATAAACGCAAATAATTGCAGGTGATTTAATTGTTGTAAACATAATAAGTGTTTTTGCATGTGTCAGCAATACTTATAGTCAACATAAAAAAGCTCATAGTTAAATGGATCCATAAACATGGAATTGACGTCAAATATCCAGCATAACTAAAATATTCTAAAAAGTATTGTGGTACATGGTAAGTGTTCACTAAGGCGTCGATGATAAGTGTTTCTGTGATTTATAACCAAATTTCAAACATTTTGAACTTAGATTTTATGGGGGATATTTTACGTTCTAAACCTTTGTATATTTCTTCAAGATGACAACAAATGATATTTCGAACCAACACAACCTTACAGTCTAAAGTAATGTGTCAAATAGCAAAAGTTGATTACACAATCTTTAGTAGCACATGCCAGGACTCAGTCCACCAATGAGCACTGGAAACATATGTCACATTTGCTAATATAATGAGCTTTTACAAGAATCTGCAGAGAGAGCACGGTAAAGCAACTAGAGCAGATTTTCCAAAGCTACTTGTCTGTTTGTGATACACTTTTTAAGAAAAGTTTACTGAACACGATAAATGACAGTGAATCAAGTTACGTAACTTTGCTGGTGCACCAATCCAGCGCATACATGTGATAATTTTTGCGCAGCAACGAGGGAGATCAGCTCCTGAAATGCAGGAGATTTGGGGGCCAATTAGGGAGACTTACGCGGACGGAAAATTTTGGTGATATATGAGGAAATATGAATCCGTTCAAACACAACTGATTATTTAACCTTATCATATATCTTTACAAATTAATATAAGTATATAAAAGACAAATCAAGCGGTTAGTTATGTAAACAGACAAAAAAATTGGTCGGGGAAAATTTTATTTTGAAACTTCAGAAACCAGGAGATTCCTGCTCCCTTGCGGGAGCTTCGGGAGGTGGCCTTCAATTAGTGCAGACATATATTGTACATAATTTGTGCAAATTATGCACAGCCTAAAACCATAGGGTCTAATTATTATCCGAGTCGTCAGCTGTAAGGCAGCCAGTCCTCTGAAATAGATTCATAAATAATATTTTTTCAGCTGAAATTTCCTTCAAAGCGTCAGCAGTCTATTTAACTATCAGGACTCTCTGTTCTTGTCAGTTATTTTGTAGATTCATAATTTCAAGTTGCCTCCTTGTTCTAACCATCTTTTTCATAGTCTGTGCTTTTTTTCCCTTGATATGTTTTGCAAACTAGGTTGTATTTTTCTACCTACGTTTTTATAAACCACATAGAGTGGACACATGGACATATTATTCATGCTATTCCTGTGAAATATTGTTGTCACTCGCATTTAAGTCAAAGTTTCCTACGGAATTAAGATAATCTTTTGCATTATAATGGGTAAGAAATTTTCTACCTTTTGGGATGTTGGACAGGGCTTTTAAGCAGAGGTGACCAAAGATAGATCTTGGAATTATATCGAAGATGCCTTATGAAGAACAATTACCATAGGTGAAAATGGAAAATGATTTTCATTTCATATAATTTACAATAAATTCTCATGGCCCTTCATTCCCTTTGTTTAAAGATGCTATTTACAATCTCCGATTAGATAATCTGAATATTTGAGAGCAGATACCACAGTTTTCAACAATTTTCTACTCATGTTACTACTTATAGATATTTCATAACACCATAATAACATCTTTAGGTCAGATCACATTGTTATTGATAGTAAGATTAATACGTTTTTCACCAATTTATTGCAAGACATCACCAAGATGATCTTCAGATCTTAGAATTTTCCAGTGGATCTAATGAATAACAGGATTGCCACAATAATTACGCCTGAAGTTGTAATTAAAGTCTCGGAATATCCCTGTTACAATCTGAAACACCTTAGGCTGTAATAGCATTTCAACAAAAATTCTAAAATGTTTCTGTCCTTTGGCTTCTTTTCCTCAATCTCAAATAAATAACAAATCCTACCTTTATCCGGGATATTAGCTAATGAATAAAGATAACCAAAGTTGTTTGTCCACAAATAGGCTGCCGTCTTTTAGTTTCAAGTTAGTGAACAATATCACTGCTCTATTTACTAGTAATGTCATTGGCAATGTAATGTAAGGGCTCTTTTCTTGTTTCATATCACCTTTTATTACCAGACTAGTATTTTACCTGTTTTCGGATAATACTAATATTTACTGTGAAGCTAAGAATGTGGCTATTTTTCAAAACGTAATGAAAACTGAAATTTCTAAAAGTCAAGACATGGCTTGATGTAAATAGATTGTCATGGAATAATGACAAAAAGCCTTTATTTCAAATGCAGTCGTCCTCTCCACCCACACACCCCACAATTATCTTAATGAGCATATCACTATATAACTATGGTAGTTATCCCATTCGGTAAAGCAACTATTTTAAATTTCCTCCTTCTAGATCCTAAGCTCTTGTGAAAGTAAAATTTATCTGCGATTATATTGTATTATCGTGTTTATTTTATTTGTACTTCCTAGTCATGTATATATAACTCTATACGCTCTTAAACCTGACGTGGTCAAACGCGAGTTCGGCCGTTTGTTACCAGGGGGTTCGAAAGTTTTCATCAGTACGTTAGGCCGCCTTTGAAGACTTTGATATCAATATTTATGCAATTATTAGCAATATTTTTCTCTTAAATCTGTGTAAAGATGATATTGCTCTATAACTGGTTAACTTTTTACTGCTTTTGGCTGTTTTTAATGACAGATTTACAATGTTTGTAAAGAACAACATAGTTCTATTATCCATGAAAATTAAAGTACATTGAGCAAACAACTGAGACTGTTCTTGAAAGATCCCATAATACCTGTTAATACGATAACCCATTTGACCATAATCAATGCCAGAAAACGTTTATCTCTTTATTTGAACTAATTTACAAATATAGTTAGCATCAATACGTATACGCAAACAGAAGAGATATGTTAACTTGATCTCAAAGACTACAATGCACTCATAAGGCAATAAAATTCACGCCAGTAATGAAGTAGATAGACCAATATGATCTATCCACGGATTTAAAAGAAAAATCGTGCTAACAATTTCTCAAATACTGATATTAAAGATTTTTAAGGTGGCCTTAGTTACCGACGAAAAACTTCGAACACCTGGTAACCAAGGCCGAACTCGCGTTTGACCATTTCCGGTTTAAGTGTGAATTCTTAATTCAGAATTGAGCAGGAAGGTCTCTCAATAAAAATGCAAAGCGGCAGATATTGCGGATCATGTGTTATTGTAGTCATTCCAAATACTTTGCATGGTTGGGATATTGATCCCTGACAATTTTACTGACAGAAGCTTGCAAACCTTCTCTGTATAGCAGCATATACTTAGTTCAAAAATAAAGTCATAAGAGGAGTTACATTTGAATGACACTCGATCAACAAAAAGGTCGTTACGATTTCTTATCAGAGATAATACACGGTCAAAAGTTAACCTCCAGTCATAAACTCTTTTAACAACCAGATAGGAAGAGACTATGCAGCAGTTTGTGATACTAAATGTACACAATCATAGATTTGCCTAAGCCAACAAATGAAGTAGCATTAATTGGCCTTTCATGTGCTTTCCATCAGATATTTCTCACAAAGGCTGAACATACCTTATTCCTGTTGTTTTAACTCTAATACTCCTCTGGCTTTCGCGGGATTATGTCCAGAAATAAAGTCGTTTGAAGCTGATTTAATTTTTCTCACGTCAAAATGCACTCCTTGCAACTGACGAGCACGTGGATAATTTTTGAGAAAAGAGCGGCAAGTATTTTTGGTCACGTGTTATCGTCACTGTGGGAAATTTTGTCGTCAAATTTGATTTTTATCATGTCATTTTTGTCTATTTTAAAAGACAAAAACTCGATAAATTAATCGATGTTACAGTTTAATACGTTATAGATGATAATAGAAGTTATACTCGAATAAAAAGAAAGGATTTTGCAACCACTGCAGGTTTGGGAGCTTTGACCAGTCATAATGATTGATTGACACTAAGCTAAACAGTGTTGCAAGTAAAAACCTGTTAAAGGTCGAAACAATTTTTGCAGTTGATATTGAATATAGGAGGGTGGTTAAAACGTGAACCAATAATGCTTTGCTACTTCACACGCTATTTAATTGATTTCTTACACTTATAATGGGATAATCATCGTAAAAATTATCGCTGTTAGATCATTTCTTCTCTTGAGATGATTGCTTGCTTTCAGTAGAGAAATATTGCAAGGCAGCAAACAATCCTCTTTGGCTTAAACGCTGCTTTTCGCCCTATTTTGCAGGCAACGAGTCTCCAATTGAAGGGTCATTGATTAGAATAACTGTAAGATGGCGATGAGATAGTTGCAAATGAACCACAGGATCTTGTTTCCTCCATTAATCAGTCGAATTTCTCGCCACCTCCTGATCGTCCTGCCGTCGAAGCGTAAAATTAATAAGGTTTCGAGATAAAATAGGCTTGGTAAAATTTTAATAACAAATCAATGAATAAACGTAATTACCTTTTACAACTTAAAAGAGCAATTTGATCTTAAAAATGCTGTGCTTATGAACTCATTTCTTAAAGCTTTGTTGAAAGTGAATGTTTATGTTTGTAAAACTCAAATGCATTTGAACACAAGGAATATAAAAGGAGAGAAATGTACAGCAATTTGTCTATTAGCTTGTAGGGACGCTACAAATAAACTGGGATCTCGGCTCAAGTACCCTTTCAAAATAAACTGATTTATGCATATACCAGTTTCACTTTAAAACAAACTTGACGTCAGACCGGTTTCTCGATGATAGACGTCAAACTTTTAATCTGCTGTTTTATTTTCCACCTGAATCTAAAAAGCTTAAAGAAAAAACTGAGGCCAAGCCTGAAGATTTTAATGAGTTAACTGAAAACAGGAATTGATACAGAAATCACGAAGCAGTTTTCGCCGTGCATTAGCCTAATTAATATGCATTTGAAAGTGATATGTCTCAACAAATTTCAAGTAACATTTGAATAGAAGTCATGTGAAAAGATAAACATTGACCTTAAAACATTTAATTTCTAGATGCTTAATCTCCTTTGTATATTGCCGAGCATTTCCCTTAAAATAGAAAAAAATTAGCTGCTTTGTCAAAAATATATATTTGAGTGTACACACGAAAAGGCTAACCTTTCAAATAGTTACTTTTGCAAATATTGCGTTCGAGAAATGAGCAATGATGATCTTCTTACATTTGGAATTGTTTGTTGCTACTGCAGATTCAAAGCTTGCAAATAAATAGATTATGTATAGTCTCAGCTGTATTGTACACTTACTTCACTGTATTTTATCCCTAAAGTGAGTGACATATAAGACAGATAGTGAAGTAACGTGGAAAAAAAATTGAATTTAATGTACTAAAAGAAACGTCCCAATTACAATCATGTTTGAGCATATGAGTTTAGTCTAGGCATTTTGGTTCTTTTGTGTTTTGTACTGCATGCGTATGTGTTTTGCTTTTTTCGACGTCTGCATTGCACTTATTGCACTCTGCCAAGGCTAAACCTGGACTTGACTTACGAATTTTCTTTTTATGACCTCAGCTGGTAATATGTTTGGAATGAAACTACAAATATGTCAGACTCAGTGTGCACAAGCTGATGATTACCAGCTTTAAAAGAAAAATCATCCAAATTAAGCAATTTAATTAAAGATATACGCCAGCCATCAACAAAAACTATTCATTCAACTACAGATAAGGAGTGAACGACCCAGCTAGACAATTTTGAAAGAGTGCTATTTCAAAGGTATACTAGACAGTGTAGAAGATATGGAGCAACCTGAAAGAAAAAAATCTGTTTATCTATGATTGGCATCGTTGCCATTTGTTCGTGCTTCCCCCCACTTGGCTAACAAATATTCAAAACATCGATAATAGATAACATTTTAAAAATCCTGGTCTGCCTGGTTTTATGAAGAATGGACCTAACGCGGTGAACTAAAGTGATACAGCAATGTACTGCGATAGCCATTAAAAATTAGCAGCAACTCCCATAGCCATGATGATGTTACTCAAGCCATAAACAATAGGAAATATCAAGCAAAAGATAAGTCAGACAAAAGATAGAGTTGATAAGAAGGATTTAAGGGCAGTAAACAGAGATAGTCACATGGAACAACTGATTAGTTAAATGTAAAATGAAAAACAAGTCACTCAAAGGCTTTGATGAAAACTTGGCAGGACATGAAACAATCCCATCGATATTATGACGAGGAAATATGCTATTTTAAAACAGGAATTTGTGTTTTAAAGTACAAAACCGTCAGAAAGAACTATTTGAGAAGTAATCACTCTTGAAATATCCCATACTAATTTGTGAAAGCTGGCAAAGGGTGCAGCAATAAAAGGTAAGTGTAGAACAATAACCGCATTAATTGGAAATGGTGAACGCCCTCTCGGCCTTAGTTACCTGGTGATTAGAAACTTTTCATTAGAAACATCGCTTTAAAAATCTAATTTAAACTTCAATGTAAAATTTTTCACTACAATTTGTGTGAAGGGTGTTATTGGTAATTATTTTGATTACCGAAGGGAATTCTACTGCTATTCCTATCCGAGAAGAATCAAGTTAAGTAAATGTTATCGTAACGAAATAGGCCTAAAAGCATAGATTAATTAATTGGACTGGATTTTGAACATGACTTTATCCAGGCAGATATTATGTTCACAAACACAAATAATGCTTCCTTGACACTTAGTATTTTTATGATGCATCTATCCAAATATTTTCCTTTGCATTCGGTGGAGATCCCATCGTTCCCGTGCTTTCTCACAATGTTAAACTTTCCTCAAACCTAACAAATTTGCCATGTTATATTTAGAATGAACTCTGGTTGCTTCTGGCCTTAGAACCAACTGTAAAATCTTCAAAAAACCAGTGTTATGATGTTTGGGCTTTTGACTACACACATTACGAACAAGCAGCCAAAATTCTTCCAGAAAAAAAAAACTTCAATACATTTCCTCTGCTAAGCCATTGCACCCCTGTATAACACAGAAGATCACCGTATGCACCTTCATTCAAAGAACTTGCGTTTGCTCAAACTTTTTGCACGAATAAAATTTTCAACTTGTACAAGAACCCTCATTATTTGCTGAAAACTAAATACACTAAGGCACAAAATATGATTGTGAACGATGCAGTGATACTGGCTTGCTTGAATAATCTCTTGTTTGATACCGTAGCTAAAAAGCCTGCAGCGCTGGTCCTTTTACCAATAAAGGAGGGGCAGCCATACTTACAAGATATCAAACAATGTGTGCATTGGGGGAATTAGCTTCTTGAAGACATTTTTAACCTCAATTACAATATTCTTGCCTGTTGTTTGCTCTTTTATTGTGTACAGGTGAACACTTTTCTTTGTGACTTTTAAGTCGCGATTTATACAACAAATGAGCAGTAACAACCGAACTGTATCAAAAATATCGTGACGTTCATGTCTAATAATATCAAAATGTCCTTTCTTTCAGGACAAAGTACCTCATATTTCCAAGGTCATCATGAACTTGATATCAGCAAGCGGATACGCGGTGGATGTACGTGATTGAGTAATTCTGTAACTGACATAGATATTAGACTCTGCAGTAGTTCTTGATTTGGGGACCACAATTTGCTAGGCAGTTTGGAGCCTTTTAACTGTGTTGCTAACGTTTCCTTATTTTTTCAGTGTATTTTTTAAAATGCTTCTACAAAGGGAAACCTCACTGTCAAGTCGGCAATAAATTTCTTATACTCAATGTCCAACTTTCACTTTTGTAGAGGATGGATTAATACTGAATAAAGCTCCTCGGCAGACGTCAGTCAGTTGAACCTTGTCAGTTAATCGCAGTTCAGGTTGAGGTGAAATTATCAGGCCGAGAGGCAAGCATTTATTTGCCGAGCAAGGAAGAGAAACTAGATTTGAGCTGCAGATAGACACTTTAGACAACTGTGAAGACGCTAAATACATGTGTCGCAAGCATATGATGGTACTATATTATTAAAAAGTCTACTGCAGGACTAAGCATGGACCAAAGAATATGCCCTCGCGCCCCTTAGTTGGATTTCCTTGATCCTAGTCATGAAGTACTCTTCAGTCGTACCCTGCAGTTTGCTTTTGTTTGAAAGCTTTACAAATATTTCGTCTTATGCTTATTCCTAATGTAAACGATATGTAGTACGTGTCTATGTATAATCTTTTCTAATTCTATAGAAGTACTTACTGAGTAAGTATATTGAAATATAACGTTTAAGAAATCTTTGGAGTTGTTTTATGCACAATCAGCTACATATTTCAACGCAAGTGAACTTCAAAGCTTTATCATTATGGCAAAGACCTTGATAACAAGTAATTTACCTTTCGTCTCAACTTCAGAGTCCCGTTTAAAGGATTTAACTCTTTGCAATAAAAGTGCACAAAGCACTTGTGTACAGCAATGAGCAAATCTTACAAAACAGACCGAAAACAGTTTAGCCCAACCCACTTAAGGATTATTTTGACTGATCATGGGTTTAAGAGTTAATAAGGAGGAGCGTTCCTACCTGCAAGACGAATGCAGGATTAAATCCGAAAAACGTCAGTACACTATAATCCTTACTATTGCTCAGAAAAGAAAAAAAAACCTTACTCCGCGTAAGATCTTTTAGTTTCCAAGATTGAGGGTTTTATTACATTATGCAATCAATGGCAAAGTCCATAGTGTGACAAAATTTGTCTTGGAAACCAGATCTAAAACGCGAAATTCATAAGGTGCTTAGTGCCATGAAAGTATTATCTCGAGCTTTCATCCACTATCCTAGTAATGTCTTCGCGTTTCTAGGACAAAGTTTAATTGTACTTTCTAAGTACCAACTTAAATACATTTTCCATGAATGCGACTTAACGGGCTATTAATACGAAATTTTCCATAGACATATCCGTACTGACTCGTACCTTAAGAAGACTTTTCGAAAGTTAAAAGGGATAAGTCAACTCCCGCATATTTAGTTTCGTTTTAGTGTTGTTTGGTTTTGTTATTAAATCGTATGCATAGTTTGGCCACTAAAATACCAATATCAAAGTAATCAACAGTAAAAACAATCTTAGATATAAGTATGCTAAAGAGATGCTCATTGTTGCAGTGTGAAACACTTAGATATCTAAATAGTAAGAATAAACAGTAGCTGCGTTCAGTGTCCATGTTAAACATAATATCAAGCCCTGTTTACCCTGCAAGATTTAACCCTGGTTTGACCAGGGTAAAGAAACTCGTGTTTTTTTTTGCAGTCAACACAACTAACCCAGGTTGGACCTGGGGTAAACTAAACCACCTCCAATAGGTGGGTTCGACTCGGTTAACTGGCTCAACTTGTAGTGTAAACGCGAAGTGAGGCAAATTCCGATTAGTTCTTAACAAAATCTAGTGACATACCATCCTGCCGTATTCTCCAGTGCCCACCATTTTGAATTTCATCTACATTACAGCATAACACTGCGTGCTGACGTTAACCCGTGTCAACCCTGATCAGCGTTCACATTGCATTTTGACCAACGATCAAGTTACAATCTTTAACCCGGCTTTAACCTGGCTTAAATCTCCTAGTGTAAACAGGGCTTTATTCGCCACTTGATATCAACGTCTGATAGTATAGCCATCGAGAAAACTGGGAAAATACCTTTTTCCAACACTTCTGAAATACATGTTGTCATCGTTTGAGTCAGAGGATCTTTGTTTGCGCATGAGTCTCATCAGAGAGGAATGAGCAGCCTAACAAATCATTTTAGCTTGTTTCCGTCGATGGTATAGATTTATTCCGTCTTGCTTTAAGGGCTGATTTAAATCAGATGGTTTCCACCATAACAAGTGTACGTGTCGAACTTTGTGTCAGCCATATTTAACAAATAAATAAACAGAAGAGGAAGATACATTTAACTCGCTTGGTATTGACTAAAAGATACAGATTATATGCTTGCTCGTCCTCTTGGTTACTTGTGACAAAAAGTAAAATTTTTGCCATATTGTTTGTTGGGTTCACTGCTGCAGACTGTAGTAAAATACAAACTTTTAGAGATATACGAATAGCCATATTACAGCAGGGAACTGAAATAGTCACTTCCCTGACAGCATGCAAGGGCCATTTTTGGTCCTTTTTGATCTTTTCTCTTTCATCAATAGCGTCATAAGTTGGTTTCATTTGTTAAAATGAAACAAAATGGTATGGAATAAGATATTTGTCGCGAAAACCTAGAATGACTTTATTACGCATACCTATCAAATAAACATAATCATGAAGGCAAAGATTTTTTACCAACAGGAATAAAACCAACCGGCAATTGGATTGAAACTAAACTGAAAACGGCAGACAGATAAAAATTCGTAAGCGGCCACTTACTGAGGGCTGGTTAAACTGATACACGGATACAACAAGGTCAGTTGGATTACGGGCATTCTACACACAACTGTTTCTAAAATTCACCTGACGTGACAATCAAATCCACCTGATTTGATATTCCAGCAAAAATCAATCACTAATCGTAACTTTCGTCTGTGGTGAGCAACATATCCATTAGATTGGATAGCACAGTCCAGCATGTGAAATGGTGAAAGTAAAATAACTAGTCTAAGACACCCTAAATTTTATGAAAACCCGTAACGAGTGGTCGTCAATTCAGCGTAATGTTAGGTATGCATGCACTTACATTGTAATAGGACCAGTGTGTAGCCAACGTGACCTGCAAGTCCTGTGTACCGAATTAATGTTTTGATTATCCACCCAGATATTCTAAATCATTCTATCCACTTACAAGCATTTTCGCAAATTTATGCTGTGAATCAACCGTTGTTAATTAGTGTTGTTATACTTGCAAACATAGGATTTTATGTTTAATAATATGTATATCGCATTCCAGTTTGTCGAGTTTTGATGCTATTTGCTACCTGCATGCACAAATCTTACTCTCACATAGACAGAACTGACAGACATTGTTCTCTCAATATATTCGATGCATTTTAATATTTTTTAATACTGTATCCTTCAAAAGCGTATTAAATAAAATGTTGTAATTTATGATTTATAGTCGTTTTCAAAACAGTTCAGTTCAGTGATTTATGCATAATGGCAGCATTGTAACTCCTTCATTTACTTGATTAGTATTTATCACCTTAGGTTTACAAATGATTCCTACGTTAACTATCTTTTCAAGGCGATTTCTATTTTCTGTGTTTGGTGTGCGAGGTCCAACGGTTAGAGGTGCGACCTTAAATTCAAAACATTTTATATCTCAGGATCGTTGCTCAAATCAAAATCTAGATATGTGACATAATGAGCTGCCAACTTTCTGTAATTCCAGATAAAAGGCATCTCGAATTGCAATCACATTGACAGGAGGGATCAGAATCGCTTTGTTTAGATTAACCACAGTTTACCTATTTGTTCCACTGCATTAAATGCAAATTGTCATACTCAGCAAAGATAGAAAGCCTATTCGAGTTTTTTTTATTAAAAAACGCTTCTCACTGGCAGCGAAAATATCAGGCTACGCAAGCCGAAAGAAAGTTACCCTTAATAATACCAAAACTCAAAAAGCACAAACATCTTCCTTTTGAAATTGTTCAAAGGAATATAAAGAGAATATGAAGAGAATATAAATTAGGTCAAAACAAGTGCCTAGAACTGGGGTTTTCACAAAGCCTTTAGCTAGATTTGTTTTTCCATATCTATAATCATTTCAAAGACGAAGAGATTCTATCCAGCAAGCATATTTTTAACACGTTTATTTGTAAAAATAGTAGTTGTCACTTAAGGAAAATGATTTTCGCGGGCTTTTGGAACTTAATTTGACATGCAAAGTTTAAAACTGGTACTGATTGTTTAGAAAGTGGATCTACATACACTTTTAATTTTACAATACTGCCATAAAATGAAACAACGGATATGTGCACAGGAAAATTTCATTTGCTGTCACATAGTATTTCTGAGGCAAATGAGGACTTTCACATTGTCAAGACCACAATTCTTTATCTTATAAATGTAATCTTTTGAAGATTATCTTCGAATTTTAATTATAAATGGAAACATTCAAGTTGATCACTATTTATTTTTTATGCTCCCAGATATACTTGATTCTCTGATTAAGAAGACATTCTGAAAGTGTTTAAAGTTTTAAAGTAGAAGCCATCAGATATAGAATGTTGCTGTTTCCACTGTTTATCCATGCTATCTTGCTCAGTAACACAAAGTAACCTAACTCCACGTCTTTTATCTGCGTTTGATCAACCTGTGTTCTTTGTTAGCAAAGCTTTGTCGCTATGGCTGACTCATACTTAATAGCAAAAATGTTCGATGAATGTAAGAAAATTGAATAAGGGTAATTCGGGACTTTAAAAGATTCATCGTTATTTACATGATTACAAAAGTGTCAAGATTCTCAAAAATAGTCCAACAAATAAAAATTCGTTTTTATTAATGTTTCATTTGACGTAATGTGATATTTATAATCAGTATATATACGTAGCCAGACGTCCATAGCCAATTTAGGAAACTTTAAAAAACGAAGACTTAACTACATCTTAAATTATACTAGTTATTATGTCGTCAGTTTATGATCATGCCGGCAAATTTTTTTTCTGCTATTCTATCACATTTCCACACAAACGTACAACTTCCATTGTTCAAATAACATTAACTTCATCATAGACCCCTGCTCAGAAAAAAAGCTAGTTTATCAGGTTACTAGAAGTCTATTACCGCGCAAACGTGAAGTAGTCAAGAAAAATGTACTCTATGGAGCGACAGGTAAATGGTAAATTAAAATAGCAAACCCAACTTACTTGGAGTACTTCCATGCTGTTTGTTGTTATCCTGCTCTAAACATCTAGTATTCCTCCACCTGTATGTGCAATATCCACGTGCTCCTAACATACTTATTGTGAAGGTCTCCACATGTTAGTAATACTCCTTTGACGACAGTGAGATCTAAATAGATGTCCTATTAATACGTTGCTACAGTAGCGGATGTCATTTGTGGGAATAAGGTCTTGGACTTTATGGCAAATAGTTTATAGTTACATATAGGAACTATTTAAAACAATACTTGGCACGTGTATAGCATAATACAAATAAATATATTCGATGTGTGCCAATATTGTCATGAAGAAATCCAAAATTTTGTATGTCAGGGGACATTTGAAATGAACTGAGTAGATCATTATCTTTGTGAATCTTTTTTATTACAAAATGGATGTTTAGAGAAAAAATAACAACCTGCTAGATTTGTACAGATGAGAACTTAGTCGCTTTGATAACTGAGAGCTTTCAAGGAAGATCTCGTTTAAAAGAATGTAGACAACTTGACCATGTGAAAAATGATCGTGATGCCTACTTTCACGTTAAAATTTATTTTGCTTATTCCCGCTGAAAATTGAGCGAACGTATCGACTACAGCTACTTTGACAAAAAATATCCCTAGTCTTTTTATCTGTTAGCCTACGACAAAGAATAATATCAAAGTCGTAGCTCATAACAAAATGCGAATAAGTTGCAGATCTTCAAATTTTGTGATAACCTACATTTAACATTATGTTTTTAGTAGAAGATGCAACTGATACACTTCCTTCAAGCCCGACGATGTAAGAATAAAAGGATGCAGCTGTCCGTTTGTATGTGTCTGTATTTGTTTTGCCCTTTTTACGGACAGATTTCAATTCTTTCTTTCGGAGGCACAAAATATAGATGCCATACTGTAAGAATATGCTTCGTCAAATCATCCAGTTAAAAAAGTGCAACCAAGCAAGGTTAGAAAAGTGTTTAATAGCCACTGAAATGTAATGTGTAGAAATAATTATAAGATAAAATATTTGATTTGCAATATTTTTATGTCATCAGTAGTAACCAAGTGTGGCGTAGCTGCAGCAAATGTTTGACGACGGACTGTAAAGACAAACTAGAGAAAAATCACGAAGGACTTCTACAGTGTTTATTTACTTCGAATACCTAGACTTTTAGTAGCATTGAAAGGAACTGTAATTTCACGAGCTCAATAATGTTCAAAGTTTTGGTCCTCCATGACCCTGCAATAGGACCATATCCTGGTGTAGAAGTAAAGTTTTGATTGTGAGCGTCAAACCCTGGTCTGACGTAATAAAATGGGTTTGTGTAGACCATCCCTGTCTGACCTATTTTTGTCAGGTTTGAACACTTTTTGCCTTCATGTTGCTTTGCATTAGAGTCTGAATTTTTACGCTTGATTTGTCTTTGGAGTTTGTATTTTTACCTGTGTTTTGATTTATTGTTGTTACTTCCAAGAACCTTTGTAAGTAACAAAGTACTTTTGTAATATTTGTCATAAATATCCAGCGACCGCACGTGTCCTTGTTCACTATGAATGCTACAGTATCTTGTAGCAACTAGTTGCTTTTTTAAGACATAGCTCTAAAGAAACCACTTATAAACTTTAATTTATTATTTCCTGTTCCAATTAATTTTTCTGACCTTTGAACACACCAAACAATCTTGTCACCTTGAATACCTTTTATTTTGACCCACTCTACAAACAGTATCATTATTGCATTATAGCACCTTGAACGCTAAGGTACTATGTCGTCCTTTCATTACATTGCCTACCAAATGGCAGATACATCAAATCCCGAGCAGGTGTGACTTTGCATGATTTCCTCCTGTAGTTTTTCATGCGTCATTTGTTTTGTCTTACCGATGTTATAGGCGTAATTATATGCAGTCATAGCAAGAATGCAGATACAAAATAACGACGCAAGACTTTTTGCAATAATTGGCCGTTCATAAAGCACTCTAATGATTTCCGTGGGGCAGCGATGTTTACACTCCTCTGGGTAGTCATGATTAAGCCTCTATTAAGATTCTAATTAAGGTCCAATTCAATAAAGCAAGGAGTGAAGGCGTTTTAAATCGTATAAGATAAGATACACAATATCTCGAAATTAGATATAAATTTTTAGGGCATACAACATAGGCGAAAAATTTGTCAAAAAGATTTTACGCAATATTTTGCTATCTTCGGACACTGAACTTCAGGCAAGATTTTGAGAACCAATGTAGAAATCCTCATCAATTTAAATAAAGAATAAAGAATAAGTAACAAAGAGAGTTCTTTTTTCATTTCTAACATTCTAACTAGCACTTTAACTAGAAATAAGCAAAGTCCATCTGTTGCAGACAACTTTGAATATGTTGAGAAGCAAGTTCTGAATGAGGTTATTTTCTTGGTTTTAAGAGAAAAAATACAAGGATAAAAATAGATTGATATTTATTTTGTAGATTTCGACTCACTATTACGTCATTTCCCTACCAAAACGTATCCATGCGGTACAGTACACTTTTATGGTGGAAAGTCTTGTTGTTAAAAAGGCCGCATTGTTCGACACACCAAATTTCCCACCCTTTTACAAGACAGAAGTTGGGATGTTGTGCCCTGAAAAAGGCTTCATCTTCTGAAACAGCTAATCGTTCAGCGATATCTCAGATTCAAGCGGAGGTATGACGTTCAAAGATCACTCGAATGATTGATTACTTATAAGTACTTATAATCTACAAACATTAACTACACTCATTCAGTATGGCATTGAGCTGTGTTCGAAGAATCCAGCCCTACAATTCCAGTGACATGGTGTCAAATGCTGAGACTCAAATGAAAGTTAGGATTTTAGACTTGTCATTGAGCATAATTTAACAATTATGAGTGGGGATGCTTAGGATTTTTCATCGCACTTTTGTCTTAAATTGTCTTGTCTACTTGTACACTGTTTAACATCTCCTTGTCCTGGTTCATTGTACTGAATGTTGGTTGAAACACGTTTTAATAACTGAAGTAAGTTGGTCTTTATGATGACGTATGTCTTAAATCCAAAGTCATAAGAACGTCAACATTTGTTAGTGCCTCTTTCAGATGGTTCTTTAAGCTTGGCCATGCGCTTCCTCTTTCGTTTTCAATTTGCTTCCTTCTCAAGCCTACTACTTTTTCAAACGATTGTTAGTACAATTTTCTTGCCTTTTCTCTAACTCTCTTCTACAGACAAAAAAAGCTTTAATAGCAAATTCTTGCAGGGACTTGTCTGTAAAAAATATCTTGAATTATACAACGAGGAGTCTTGTTTCTCCGACTATAAGAAATAGCTACATACACTGTAGACATGCATGAAGACCCACGGCGAGAACCAATTACTCGAGGGTCACTATAGCTTTCGCTGAAATATTGTAACTGTTGCGGCTACTCTGTGTAAACGAAATTTTTTCTCACAAAAGGTTGACCGACTGACCTAAACATTTGTTACTTGTAATTTCTTTCGTAAAACCATATACTAAAAGTAGTTATAGAGTAACATAAAGAAACATTTCTAATGATTATCTGTCTTGATTTCATTGTAATTTAACACCTGGGAAAGTGGCAACTGAATTCTATCTTGTCTTCACCAGTATTATTCTGAAGGTAACGAAATCCCATCCTTAAGAACATTGCATTTTTTCCATTGAATATGTCAGGACTTGATTCAATGTAATATGGATACCAGTGGAAAGACTTACAAACACTTAAGGTCCTACAACATCTCATCATAACTTTCACAATGGGAAAACAGGAGTATTGAGAAAACAAGATTACGAAATAGAATGCGTTGGTTTGGAGAAAGGCGTGATACAAAGATGTCTATCTTTAAATCTGTTGCCAATTATGAGCTAAGGTTGAGAATGTTTTTCCCGGGAGATCAGCTAAAGAAATAGGAAAGGAAGCAAATCGGAAAATTCATTATGCAGACAAGGCACTGATAGATAATAACAAAGAAGAGTCGAGAAATATGTCAGTCTTTCTCAAACTTAGACTCTGTGAAATAAAGTATTGCAATTAACTACTCGAAAAAGCGTAAATTGACAATGCACTGGTAAAGCATTATCTATCTGTATAAAACGAGTGATACTGGTGCACACGATGAAGGGAAAGAAGTAACATTGTAACAAATTAAATACACACTCCTTTCAACCGTTTTCAAAAGAAGGAGCAGAAAGGAAGAGTCCCAGCCTTTACTGTTGTTAATAACGTTAGATACCCATGTATGAAAACAGCAATGAAAGAAAGGGAAATGGAGATCTGCAATAAGGCAGCTGACTCTATTATCATGTTACGCCAGAGAAAAACACCCTGTTGTTCGTAAGCATTATGCTTCTGTCTGTACAAAAAATGAGTTGTTTGTACAAGTGTAGCGAAAGAAACAACAGTAAAGGATCTGCTTAAAACTGTAGAGAAACTTACTTGTTTTCTGTGATCCCTCTTTGTTTGATGAAATGAGTGTTATTGGTGCTTCACTGTGCACAATTAGTCGCCAACTGTTATTCTTTCGCGGTCACATTTTAAGGACTGTCTATTACGCGGTCATCATTATAGAGAGCATTACCGCGAAAATCCATCCAAAAGTAGATAATTTAACGAGACGTTGTTTACAATGGTCTAGTTTTAGATTGACCCATACACTTTCGTACCAACTCATAAGCATAAAAAATTCAGAGAAAGAACTAGAAGGGCAATAAGCAGAGGAAGCATTATCATGTAAAATAAAATAGTTACAATTCTTGTGAGAAAACTTTCATATAATAGCTCATTCCCACATGTTTAGCCACTAAAGAACTGCTGTCATAGGCCTAATTAGATGTAATCCTAGTAAGGACGCTCATGAAAAATAAGGAAGCAAGAGTTTGCCTGCAATATGAGCATTTTAGTAAAGTTTTGCAATAATGTGTGGTTCAACGGGCACTCTAATGATTGTCGCAGGGCTGCGATGTTTACATTGCTCTGTGTGTTAATGCGAATTGTATGTGAAGGCTATATTTGCAAAAAATTGTTTAGTGATCAGCAGATAACCTTCTGTTAGCTCATGAATTCTATTTACAGTTTATTTCAAAATGCATCAGTAACATGTATACAAGCCAAAGTAAATGAAATAAATACACATATATCGGAGCTAATACAAATTTTTACGGCATACCTCATGGGCGAAAAATTTCATTAAAAAAGCTATAGGCAATATTTTAGATTTTTGGACGCTGAACGTTGAACAAACTGTTGAGAAATCAAGTTTCGGAAATGATCATGGAAAACCTTCTCAATTCAAAGGAACAATCAGTAATAAAGAAAACTTCGAACCTTATACCAGCTGCTTGAAACAGAAAAAACGCAAACTTCCGAATTCCAAAATATTGTCGTAATATCTATTTTTAGAGGCCCGTGTTCAATTCATTTTGCTGCCCATTTTTGACCA
Source organism: Chironex yamaguchii (assembly GCA_024741275.1). Lineage (NCBI taxonomy): Eukaryota > Metazoa > Cnidaria > Cubozoa > Chirodropida > Chirodropidae > Chironex > Chironex yamaguchii. The sequence goes on along the minus strand of JANTCA010012736.1, from coordinate 6,810 downwards.
CGTGACACCTTAAGATACCACAACCGCGAAACAAAATCGTTAGATCGAACTCGACCAAAGGATGGATTCCTGTTGCTAGTTTTGCTATTTTAACAATTAAATTGTTCAGGAAATCGAGATCTTTAGATGCAACAGGTCTTTAGTTGACACTTCGAACTCAAGCTCATCTGTTATACCAGCCATCTTGAAGCTGTTTGTATTGAAATTTACTGAAATTAAAACAGTAACTAAAAAGTCTTCAAAGTGTAATTTTTGTGCTCGTGATCTTATGTTACCCTTTAATTCCACCGATTAGTTTTCTTTCGAAATTCCATTATACCAAAGAAATGGAGGGAAAAAATCGTGCAGAGGAGAATTTTTATTGGAAAAATTACTTTAAGCTTTATTCAAACGGATTTATATGCTTAAGTGAATATGGTTTCTGATACATAAAAAACTGGTCAATTTGGTTTTAACCATAGTTAATCAAGGGACTAATTTGGAAGATCGGCGAACTTGAAAAGAGCATATTATTATCTTATTCGGATCACCTGAACGTGCACATCCTGTTGAATATGGCAGTGGCAGCGAGTGAATTTTGTAAATAGTTTCCGTCGTAGAATAGACTTTGGGCGTTGGATAAACGGGAACAGCGGGGGCAGCTAAGCCCCCCTGTCTTCCTTTTACACGGGCGGTGGATCAGTTTAACGCCTCTTCTTGGAAAAAGCTGAAATTGTTGAATATAGTGCATTCTACTTAAACAGTTAATTTCCATTTTGCTGAGAGTATGCATTCACACAAGAGGGATTATCCTATGGAGCATATAATGCAAGAATAATTAATAAAAAAAATTGGACAAAAACCAAAATAGGACAATTATGGGGAAAAAATATTTCTCTTACTGACATTACATAATAAAGGGTCTCTACTGCTATTTATATATACTAGGCCTCACCAACTTTTCTACTCCAACTTTCGTCTGGTTACTAAATGATTTATTTCATCCTGGCTACAGTACAAGCTAAGATGCCTTTTTATTTGGTTTTCGCTGCCACCTCGCACTCACGATGGCCCTGAGAATAGGACACAGAATGTCTCTTTTTAAATGCCTGACAAAAACTCTGCTGAGTTTATTGTAGAGAATGCAGGAGATCAAAATGTATAGGTATATGGAAGCTTACCTGATATAGGTTCCTACTTAATACAAGTCTTAAAGTGACTGATAGTTGGTATTTACACTGAAGTATCTATGTAACTACTAAGCCGGACGGTATACTAAAACGGGGCTGTGCTATGACCAAGGAAATTGTGACAATTATGCACGCCAATCAACAACCCCATAATTGCGATAAAAAGATTTGAAGCATGTTAGAAATATTAAAAAATTCAAAATCTTTAGACAGATACCGTTAATCCTGGAGTAAACCCCGTAAGCCTAATTCGCAAAAACGACATTTTGGTGGGAGCTTACTGGAGGGGTGGGCTTACGCAGAAGCAGATTATTGTAAAAGCTCTATCGAGCCCCTCTGACCTTCAAACTCCACTCAAATTAATAATCAGTTGTTATGGTGTACAGGAACTATCCTCATTTCTTCATCACATAAAAACTCACCAAAGTAAAAACGAGGTGCTTCTTTTTAGAGCTGTAAATCTACAGAAATGTATTCCTTCGTCTTGCAAGCCTAATCGATTCCTGATGTTTACAGTTATATGAATTGAGGAACAAATTTTCCTAGAGGAAGAAGGGTATTACAATTTGCGTCAACCTAGGAATTTAAGTGTAGAAAGAACTTGAAATGAAATTCTGGGAAAAATGAGTTATCAGTACCATAAATATTCAAAAGACGATTATTTTAAGAGGCTCTCATTTAAAAATCGATGCTTGCAAGAAATGCTTAAATCGTTCTGAATCTAATCAGGTTATCTAGAACAATAGAGTGAAGACGGCAGTAAATCGTTTGCAAATTGCCTTGAGGACGGGAAAGGGGCATTCGCCCAAAGAGACGCTAATAATCACAAGGGGTTGCGCCCATGCGAGGTGGTACCTCAGTAGATGGGGCTCTCTAAAAAAGAAATCTTGTATTATAAATATCTGTTTTGTGTTCTGTTCAGGTCGAAAGTCCTATTTTGATTTCTGGCCCGTTTCCTTGTTTTGTCACTAGACCTAAGACATGTGTGTAATCTATCCCTTGCAGTGTCGTCTAAAATAAGCAACATGTAACAAAAAGTATGGTTTTTGTAACGTTTTTGCCATAAAAGCCGAAATTCTTGTTTCATTTAGACCTTTTATCGCCAATGAAAGGGTAAAATTACAACTAACATGATTCCTGCGCTGTTTTATTAGGAAGAAGCTGATTATCTGCAAATGACTCCCTGAGACAAGGTCCCAATATAGGGGCTTATTTGCAAAATAATTCTTTAGGTGGGGGGATTATTCAAGGGGAGATGTGTGTTATTCGACGATTTATGATATTAAAGAAGCCCTCACAAAAATATTTCTGAACACAATGGCAACACGAAACACACATGCCGTGGGTATGCCGTGTATGCCATGTCACATGCACAAAACAGGGATTCTGTTCTTAAAATAGCAATAAGCAGCTTGATACGTTTGCCACACTCAATCCAATGTCAAGATAATAGCATACTAAATTTATCTGGTGCAGTGTTAAGACTCAGAAGAAGTGATCACAATTGTACACAATATACCTTAAATATGAAAGCGATCATCAGGCTCTTAACAAGAAATTTTGTACCTGTAAAAGTTGATAGTCAAACATCTATAAAATTGAACTTGTTTTAAAGAGGCTTTCTAAAGAGCTCAAAATCTCTCCAGACTTTAAGAAGATGGGCTATTTTCTCTAGAACAGCATCCAAATTGTCTTGAATGGAAGAGGAGCTCACAATCATTGTCAACGTTTTGGAATTGCAATGTGATGCGTTCTGGGTCAATGACATGTGACATAATACAGCAAACTTGAATTCTAAACAAAGGAACTTTTTTTAACTTTGCCGCCTTTCCAAACCAGTCCTTTGATTAACTGTGCTTTAACTAACAGAAATAACATCAAAAAGTTATAACGTTGATCTAAAAATGGGGTTGACTAAAGATAGCATACACTACACTGCTTTATCCCAGAGGCAACATGTAACTAAATAAAAAAAGTGCCAAAAATTTACGGCATTTATTTCCCAGAACAAGCCAAACAAAGTAACTTCTTACACATCACATACATTATTGTACAAGAACACGCGGACTGTAATCCAGTCAGTACCTATCTTAAGCTTTGTGCTTCAAATTACTTTTATCTTTAAACATCAATTACTCTCATTCAGTATGACATAGAGCTGTGTTAGAAGGATCCAACCCTATAATTTCATTTCTACACCCGACAGAAGCACTTTGTACTTTAATTCATTATTCAAACTACGTTATTCCGTTCTGTTTACTGCCACTTTAAGTTCAATCTTGAAAGGTTTTTTGACATTTGGAGCCATATAGAGTGACATACGATGATAAGGGGTAAAAAGAAAGATTTACAGGTCCTTCAACATCCCTTAATTAACCAAACGTCAAACGTGGACCTTACATAGGGGCACTGGTCGTGCGTCGTCTTTTTAAAGAGGTTATATGGTTACAATTTTGTACATTTGTAGTGAGAACTTGTAAAGATAAGTTTCCTTAGTATTCCTCTTTAGGCGATGAACCCTACAATTGCTATGTAAATCGCTAAGTAAAAGGCTTGCATAAAATTTAAGATTAATCGCTCTTTTACTTTTTAAGCACTTTAAGCTAAATACCGGTTGTTTTAAACGGGGTGTTTTTCCTGTCCACATTTTTGAACTGCTTGCAGGATGATCTTTCTTAAAAATATCTATCGTTTTCGTCCACCCTTTTTTCCTTTTCCTTTCCCTTTCTTCTTCTTGGCCTTGTTCTTCAGCATTTTCCTCAATCTATATGCCCGCCAAAGTGATTGCAAGACGGTTGCTGCCTTAATCATTCGCTGCAGCTCAAGTTCAGCTGCTTCCTTTTTCTCGCGTGCAATGCGGCGCTCCTCCATAATTGCAACATATTCCTCCTCCAATACCTTAAACCTTTCCTCCAAAACTTCAAGCTGTTTTTTCTCCTCTGTATAGATGGTATTAAGTTCATCGAACTCATCCTGAATGGTTAAAAGTCAAGAAAAGAAATGGTCTCTAGACAAATATTGTAATGGCGAATTGCTATCAATAGTATAGCGTACAACTACCTCTCCGTTTGCCTTACTGGTAAAATGTTTATCGAGTGTCATTTTTTTTTATATGCTCAACCTACTTTATTAGAGCTTCTGAAACATTCAACGACATTGGACCTGTCTTCACTGCAAAATCAAGCTAGGCTAAGGGTAAATTTGCATTTTTAATAAGCAAGACCTTAGCATGTTTAAAGCATAGTGCATAACATTGTTTGTACAAGGAAACATTACAGTTCAAACCACAACTAAACTCTGCAAGGTGTAAAGGCCCAGAAGTGGACATATCTGGTCATATAAGAAATCGTAAATTTTAGAAATCTTTAGCATCGATGTCTAAAACAGATCCAAAATTTCTATGATTACATTGCTAACACATGGAAAGTGTTGTGTCAAACAATTTCTTGCTGGTACCTCTATGTCTATCCTCTAATCGCTAATTTAGTTAAATCCTAAAAACATAAAAGCAAAGGTCACCAAGGTGTAGACACTTACTAGCGGTTCAACGAGAAAAACCTCCACGTGGTGAGCCATGGATCATGCTGTCAAAGCATGAACGAATCTTCTCAATCCACTGGTACTGATCTCTTAATTTCTTATTTTTTGGGAGACAAAAAACCATGCATGTCTTTTTCGTCCAGCAGCACTCTCGGTGTGAGTTTAGGGAACCTCCTTGCTGTGTTCCCGTCCTCTAGTTGTTGTGACTCTGAAGTGTATTTATGTTTTGTTGGGGCTTATCGTCCTCATTCGGTTACAGTTGTTCGCGGTAAACTAAAGTTCTTTCAAATATAGTAACTAACATTACTGTACTCTTCGCGCAAGGAGCGAAAGGTTGTTCATCACGATCGCCTTTTACCAATTGTAGATAATGGGTTTCCAAACGAACCCATCCTAAACCCAACACCTGATACGGAATCAAATTCAAGTGAAATTGACACTTCGGAAGACAGCGATTATTTGTATTTGGCCTCAGATTCAAGTGCAGACGATGATGTTGAAAATGGTGACTTAGTCAGAGAACTACCAAGAAGGCAGAGACAACAACGATACCTTCCAGGCACCATTCCTTGGAGTGCCTTGCGTGTTTAGTTATCGCTTATTGATAGAATTTCGTTTATTTAGGAAGGGGGAAATGTAGGGAACCCCCTTGCTGTGTTCCCGTCCTCTAGTTGTTGTGACTCTGAAGTGTATTTATGTTTTGTTGGGGCTTATCGTCCTCATTCGGTTACAGTCGTTCGCGGTAAACTAAAGTTCTTTCAAATATAGTAACTAACATAACTCATGGGAGTCTTTTGTAACTCATGTGATTCTTTTGTAACTCATGTGGTTCTTCTGTAACTAATGGAATTCTTCTGTTCTTCATGTGATTCTTCCAACTCGTGGGATTCTTCCTTAACTCAAACGATTCTTTTGTAATTCATGTGATTCCTTTTTTAACTCATGTGATTCTTCTGTAACTAATGAAATTGTTCTGTACTTCATGTGATTCTTCTGTAACTCGTGGGATTCTTCTGTAACTCGTGGGATTCTTCTGTAACTCGTGGGATTCTTCTGTAACTCGTGGGATTCTTCTGTAACTCATGGGATTCTTTTGTAAGTCAAACGATTCTTTTGTAACTCATGTGATTCTTTTTTAACTCATGTGGTTCTTATGTAACTTGTATGATTCTTCTGTAACTTATTTGATTCTTCCACAACTCATGTGATTCTTCTCTAAGTCGTGGGATTCTTCCGTAACTCATGTGATTCATCTCTAAGTCATGGGATTCTTCCGTAACTCATGTGATTCTTCTCTAAGTCGTGGGATTCTTCCGTAACTCATGTGATTCATCTCTAAGTCGTGGGATTCTTCTGTAACTCATGTTATTCTACGGTAACTGATGTGATTCTTGTAATATCTAACTTGTTTTTGTCAATCAAAGATCACGTTTACACCGTTTGGTTTTAACTAAACGGATGTTCTATACATGTAATCATGAACCTTTATCGAGTTTAATCATTTCTTTATTAGACCATTTCGGGCCTATCCGGAAAGTTTCGTCAAAATCCACCCATAGCTCTTTGAGTCATGTTAACAATCAGACAAACAGACAGACCCAACAATGCAACCAAATACATTACTTCCTTGGTGGGCGCAATAATGGTGGTGATGATGTTGATGTTGATGTTGATGTTGATGTTGATGATGATGTTGATGATGACAATGATGATTATGATGATTATGATGATGGTGATGCTGCTGCTGATGATGATGCAGGTGATGATGATGATGTTGATGGTGATGATGACGATGATAATTATTATGCTGTTGATAATGAAAGTCATGATGATGCTGTTGGTGATGGTAATAAAAATAATAATGATGATGATTTTGTTGTAGTTGATGATGATGATGATGATGATGACAATGATCATTATGATGAGTATGATGATGATGATTATGATGATTATGATGATGATGATAACGATGATTATGATTATTATTATTATTATGATGATGATGATGATGATGGTGATGCTGGTGATGATGATGATGTTGATGATGATGTTGATGGCGATGCATGCTGTTGGTGATGGTAACAATAATAATGATGATGAT
>JANTCA010012725.1:0-26615 GCA_024741275.1 Chironex yamaguchii | reverse complement strand
CAATCCAAAGGATGCAATTGAGCCATCGATGAAATGAACACTGACACTCCTCCTCCCCCTCCTCCCCCTCCTCCACCACCACCACCTCCATACCCAATGCCGGATGCTTATGGTATGCACACAGCGCATGCGTATCCACAACCGTCATGCCCTGTATCCTGTCACAGTCATTGTTTCCCGACATGTCCTCATTCCTGCTGTTCACCTGGGTCCCCAGCTCCCGCCCAAGATCCTTCTACCACAAATACAATATCTGTAATGGATATTTGCCCACCTGTTTGCGAAACAGAGTGTCTTCCCTTTTGCCCTCAAATTTGCTGCAATGGTCCCGAAACATACATGCCTGCAGCGGCACCTGCTCCCGCCCCGATGCCCGCTCCTGACATGACTGCAGTTGCATACCAATCACCACCAGCACCTCCACCACCGCCACCACCGCCGCCTCCACCTCCACCTCCACCACCGCCTCCACCACCACCTCCACCACCGCCTCCACCACCGCCTCCACCTCCACCACCTCCACCTCCTCCACCTCCTCCACCTCCACCACCTCCAATTCAGCATATTTACTATTCTCCACAGCCACCGCCTCCACAAGTGATTTATCCTATGACTCGCGTGGTGCCGATTGCTCATGGACCACCACCACCGCATTGTAATCGCAATTGTTTTGTTAGCTGCAGTGCTGACTGCGCACCCTCATGTTGTTCTGTGAAGAGAAAGCGGAAAGAGATTAAAAAGTAAAAGTCTAGACAGGAAAGACTGCTTTCTATATAAAGTTAGGATGCCCTTCGAAAACTTGAGTTAAAGAAGGTATGAACGGTAAACAAACCAGAATTAAAATGACATTGAAGCAAGAAAGGACCTTACCATCAGCTCAGTATGTTTAAGAACATAATGGAGAGCACCATCCTTGATTTGGTTTTCTTGGACCATTGGATTCTTTGAGAGTCATGGGAAAACAAAGAGTCCAACCCAAGTTTTTGGAAGAGACAGATTTGGTTGTACTTCACTGATAACTACGTATAAAAATCGTCGCAGTAACAGCTACAATTTTCAGCTTATATCATAATTTGTAACAGGAAACAGAAGGAATGAGTCAACCTATCATTAGGGCTAAAATGTCTTTTATACTTTTATCTAAGGCTTTAAAGTTTCCATTTGGGGAACATCATAATGACGTTTGGTGTCAAGCGTTAATCTGAGAAAGTGGTTAAATGACATACCACATTTGCAAGTAATTGATTAGGTTAATACATATATTGTAGTTTTCGCGGATTGTGTCAATGTAACGTATCCGAGATTGTCAGAAGATGTATGACACTCACGACTGTGCGACTGTGGAAGATACTTTGATCATAGTGGATACAGTCAGTTATAGAGCTAGAAGTCAGTTTGCATTCTCTAGAAGAATATGATATATGTATTTGAATGAGGGACTTAAGGGTCTCTGATGAGTAGCCACTCGGGCAGAAGCCGATTTTAAGATACGTAGTAGTTGATGTATATGTCATAGACTAGCATATGGTTATCAAGTTATTTTTTGAGACACTTGTGTACTTAAGGTAACATCAGAGACAACGCGCGGGTATATCATGCAGCATATAACCAGGATCAAGTAAATGCTCTTTTATTTGATATTAAAAATTTCTTACTTCATGAAGGTTCGTGTTCTAAAATCAAAAGACCCAAGGAAATATAATTTTCAGTGCAATAGGCTTTTAATTATTTCCAGTTCTACGCATGAATATGATAATCGGGGTAACAAGAAAACAAATTGTAAAATGCTCTTTTTACCAAGTAAGATCAAAGCGACATATATAATGTGGCAAATTATATCATATATGAAATATATAATGTGGCAATTAAGGTTATAATTGGCGAATGAATGTTACTAGTAAACCTCTCATAGCGCGTCACATGGAGTTCAATAAATAACCACATCCTATGTGAAGATCCCCGTGTCCCATGCCACAAAATCAGTTTTTGGTTTCTCCATTTCAGAATTTATAAAACTTGGTGTAAACTGATCAGGGTTGTGCTTGTGTTGTAAAACAACGTCATTAGAACCAGGTACAGTTGGATATGATTTCATGAAAAAAAATAATATGAGAAAGAGATGATAAACTACCAAAATATTATCTTTAAATATCAAATGTTTGCAGGAAAATCATCACCAACAGTCTGTAAGATAAGTTTAAATTAATGGTTCTACTACTAACAACTGTACCTTCTAACGTAAGTGACACAAGGTATTCCGAAATCCAAAACTTTAATGTTTATTATATTAATATATCCGCAAGGCCACTCCCATAGGTTGTGGTTTTACAACAACAGCAAAGCAAGAAAGATGAAGATCTCCGTTAAATGACTAGAAATATCAGATCTGAACGCCAGGTCATTATTTTACAACATAACCTAAACTGATGTGCATTTAAAAGGTAAAGACATTTTTAAAGAAATGTTGTGTAAACAATGAGTTATCTTTTGTAACAAAATTAATTTTCTAAGGAAATAAACTTTACTTTTAATTAACATGGCTATTCTTTGCTTGAATTCAGTGGTTTGTTTTGTTTGTCAGTGCCAATTTTTTATTTCCCACCTTGAAATGATATAGCCAATATTCCTTCTTGTCAGCTAGACATACCTATACCGTATTTTCAATGCTTTGATCAAAAATTGCAAAAAGTGCTTAAAATACATAAAACTATGTATTTTTCCGCTTATATGATATTATAGGATAAAAGGTGCAAATCACACTGCACATTTTCACATCAAATTAACATCTTATAACCCGAAGAAAGTCTTTATATTCTGGTTGCAATAAGAATGTCAAGCTTTTGTTTAAAAACAGAAAGTGATATCTGACATCACTGTTCACAGTCACGCTTAACAACAAAAATGAAGAAATTTACATCTACCTATATAAAGCAACATGACCTTGATGATAACAGGCTTTTTGAAACACGATGAAAAATAATGTTTGTGATAAAAACCATGATAGTGGGTAGAGTTAGGTCTTACAAGCATACATTCAAAACAATCTTTTTATGAATGGATCGGCGAATACTTATCAGCCCTTACAGCTGCAGACCTGGAATGCAAAAGTTTCAAGTCTTGTTTTAAAATGCCATCATCTAGGACATATAATCAGACAATTTGCATTAATATGACTATCATTATGAGAAACAGGTATCCTAGGCATAGTATGACTTCCAGTGGCTTTCTCTGACACTTTGGTAGGAAGAGAAAAGTGAAAGGTCAAATACTATGCGAAACGATAACGATTTAAAGATTCAGATATGATAACAGTCGTATTTCTCCCTGATATACAGATTAACGTCATACACAGCGGCAGGACTGTGCCCAAAACTTAAAAATTATTAGATTGAACTGAAAAATGCATGACAAACATTGAACAGAAAACCAACCATGAATTGACGGTATAGTCTTGGAAAAAGTGAGGAGAATCCTAGGCACTTGTCAAGTAAACGACTGAAAGAAAAACAACAGACAAACCGATCGTTAATGAGCTGATTTAAAGAAAGAGGATTTCATAAATTGGATTGCATGCTTTTTGAAAAATATCAAAATGTACAAAAAGGTTGATGATTAGTTAACATTTTACGTGCTTTTAATCTATCAAAGGTTGAAGCAATTTACTTTCGTGCTCCCAGAACTGAATAGAAATGTTAAGCAGAAAAAGGGGATGAGAACATAATACATGTCTAATAGTGATTTATAGAAATGATTTATTATAAATATTCCACAAAATAGGTGGAGCAACATAGTATGCATTTAAATATTTCAAAACAAAAAAACTAACGTTAAAAACCTTTTTATATACATTTACCATTATGAGTATTTCTTGTATACAGTACAATTAGGGGAGCCATAAACATGTAATACGGGTATTGCATTACAATCAAACATAATTGTTTATAGAAAAACAAAGATCTAGAAGTGTGTGATGATAAGAATAAAGAAATAAGTGAATAAAAAGTTGAGTTGACAGACTTGCTAAAATGCCACTATCATGATGATTTCATTTCAAATCCACTTATGAGTGGATTTTCTCAACACGTCCCTGGAAGTACTGTTGTCTGACTTCTTGCCTTAAAGGTGAAATTTGTTACGATTCAAGGTTGAGGTACAGCGATAGCCAAACCAATGAGCAATAAGTACCCTCGCACGTTGAAAGTGACACCAGCTGTGGGTGAAATGACTTTGTAGAAGCTAAATGTGGAAGCTTATAATCGTGCCATGCAGAAGCAAAAAATCGTTCACTTCTTGTGTAAAGATTAAATCTGTTGTCTCGGAGGAAGAAAGAATGCCTTTAATATTACTGTAAATGATAAAATGTAGACTTATGTAGAATAAGACAAAATAACATTTAGTTAATAACAAGTGTTGCGAAATTTTAAGAGCTTATATAGAAAACATAAAAAAGAAAAGAGTTTGTGGAAGCAGTTGTGTGGAACAAAAATTACTATGGACAAATATTGCTTTGAGACAATAATTGCAGTCCATTTTATGTAACCATATCTTTAAGACATCTTAGTAAAAAGTCTTGGATTGCATTAAGTCAATGTCTGTGTTTATGTGCATAAATTAGTGTATTAACGTAGTTAAAAGGTAAAATTCGAAGAGAGATGAAGAACCTGTATCTTTAATAGTATCAGCAAAGCAAAGCCATTGTCAAAAAATATTGGGTGATCCTTGCTAGGACGACAATGTTTTTATTAAAGTGATCCCTGACAAATGTAAGAGACAGATAAATGGTCTCCTGAAAAGATAAAATAGGGCAGGGTACTTGGATAATAGCAATGATGAAAATGCACTTCTAAACTAAGCCAATAATTCTTTGATATCAATTAATTTTTGTGCTTAAGGATGCATCCTTGTACTCGTTTTTACTTTAAAATAACCGACTTAAAGTAGAAAGGCCACTTGTTAATGATGCTTCATTTTTATCGCGTCTTTTAAGGTCACAAGCATCTTTAACTTGACATGGCAAGCAAAATATGTATGTTATACAAACCAAGACCTTAACTTAGATTCCTTCCCGTGGAGAAACCTGCTTATAAGACTGAAAACTGTAAAACATCACAGATATGCCATTGAAAGGTAAGAGGATGTTCTTTAGCTGGGCACTTCAGCTCAATCGTAGACAATTGGCCTACTGCCATTGTCTTGAAAGTACTGTCTAGGAATTTCCAAAAGGCTCTCGAGGCTGTCCATGTCTATCAAGTATTCCGTGGAAGACTGGTTTTGAATAGGTCCAATGAATATAGCAGCGACCTTTGATCAGTCAAAACCCCATGAGGTCATGCACTTGCTGTATCTCAACGAACTTTGTGAGGTGCGCTCTAAGATTTGCAAAACCTTTTGAATATCATAATTACACATTTGTATTTATTCTTTCAATTTTCGATCCTCTCTATGAAAATAAACAATGTTTTTTAGAAGGAAACAAAGCTTAGAGGTGGTGTTACTATGGGATTTAAGGTAGTCTGCGTAGAGTTAGCCATTAATGTTTTGATACTGTTAGTAGTCAATGGGAATTACGTGAGGACAACGGGAACTCGATATCATGGAAATCAATTTATGATATTGTTGCAGCAAAGACTTAATGGTACTCATAATGTAAAGGAAGACGAAGCTAGGAAGAGAACGATACATCCTATCCATGAACAGGATGATAAAGTGCCCGTCAACAGCTACAAAGTCGTTCATGACAATGAAAATGAGAGCAAGAACGATGCAAAGTTATATAAAAAACAATACTTGGTTGTAGACCCTCATGGCAGTATTGAAGATGCAAATGGATTAGGTGAGTCCTTAATAACAATAAATGAGTCTTCAGACAATGAGGAAAGGCGACCCTATCCATTGCAGAAGGAAAATAGATTAGTGATTGATGAAGATGGAAATACAGAGATGGGAACAGAAGAATCAAACAATGTAAATAAGGGAGTTGCCGACACAGATGCCGAAGTATTTGCCAATTCAGTAAAGGAAGGGGAAGAGAAAGATACCGAGACAAATCAAATGATCAAAAGTAACAGAGACAAAGGGAATTATTTGCCTGTTCTTGTGCATGCTGTACCAAAACCTACACAAAGTAGTCATAAAATTATTGTTGTCGAGAAACCAAAAAAACGCATGAACGCCTTAAAATTCAGCCAATTTTCAAATGGTACAGAACAAATCATGAACAGTATTGTCAACTTACCTTCTCCAGTTTACCCCCAAAAGAGCAGGGGCAAGGGAATTTACGGCGATCCGGCCATTAATAAGTTATCTAAGGCCGTAGGTATCAATAACGGACTTAAGCAGCTTCTAGAGGAGAGTAAGGAGGAAGACAAGTTACAAGCTTCTTTGGAGACATTACCTAGGGAACTCGACAAAGATGACTCAAAATCAGGCAGTAAAAAAGTGCCTCAAAATGGATATGATGCCACTCAATTAGTAATTCCTATAAGGCAAGATTTAATCACAGATAAGGCAATAGCGCCTCCAGAACAGTTACTCGATTTGTTGGCAAATAAACGAATACGAGGCCCACTTCCTGAAGACGTACTAAATTCCATGTCAATGTTTGATCCTAACAAAGCCTTTCTGTCAGACCATCGCACACAGCAGAAGGAATTGGAAACCCCAGTGTTATCCAAGTTTATGAAAGTTGCTTCTGATGTGCTTCCTGTTCAGGATGTTTATTTAAATCAAGAAAAGCCCACGAAACCAGTTGTTATGCCTAACGAAGTCATTTCACGCGATCCATATTTTCTGGCTACAAATCAAATGCTTCTTGATGGCTCAAAATTTAAAACTGTTGCAGATCTTGAATCAATAGGGCCAGCAGTTTTTCCAGGGAAGTCAATCAGTCTGCATGAGCACACAGCAGAAAGTGTTATTAATCAAGATAAACCAATCAGTGCAGTAAATGGATTACAGGAGCTGCCTCAAGTACACTTGCAACAGGCACCACCACTAATAACACAGATAGCACAGACACCTACACGAGGCGTGGCTATTATATCAAATGGCTCACCCTTCCCGCTTCATGAGGAGCTAGCTCAGCCTCCCCGAGTGATGCCGCAGACTATTCAAATTCCGGTACCATATCCTGTCCGAGTTCCGGTTCAAGTACAAGTTCCAGTGCAAGTTCCTGTCCCAGTTCCTGTGGAACCGGTAGTGGATGACAGATACGACGATGCTGTTTATGAAATGAAATCAAGAGGCCATCATCAGTATCATGAAACAAATAATATGGAACCAATTTATGAAGAACGTGAAGGCAAGTAATCGGATACAATAACTTTATATGCCATTTTCAAAACCGATAATTTTCTTTGTCCGAAGCAGTTATTTTTGTCAAAATTGTAGCATGTATAATTTCTTTGCCCTTAAGTTTATTGCTAGGGTGTCTCACGTTATCAAGCTACACGGAAAAAACATCAACAAATGTAACCATTTTTGGATCCTTGAAAAGACCTTATTCTTGGGACATATAACGTATAGCTGTAGTAGAGCTGATTTAAACATGGCGTACGAGAGGCTATCTACCAGTCGTGTAAAACTGATAAATCAAAAAAATTATACATCTACAGGCCGGCTGTTATTCTTCCGAACATGAATCGTCAAAACCTAAGGTATAGATACCTGACAACCTTTTTATAACAAGCAGACAAACATGTGTGAATATTAAGAATGCACCAATATGTTTATACATTTGGCGCATTCAAAAAATGTCACATGTTTTGGCCATTCATATGATGATAAATTTCGGATAATTGGCATATCTAAATCGTCTTTCCATATAAGTGTACTGGCGTCTGTCTACATTAAAATAAGAAAAGCAGGACTTAATAGGCAGGAAAAATTTGTTTTCTCATTTGGATTCTTCCAATAATGGTTTGTTTTTTGCAATTTTTCTTCATGTCTGTTTTCTTGATTGTTTAAGCCTGGCTAGTTCCAATCTATTTTTCTTATAAAAAGATTGCCATATATCTATAATAAACGTTTTTACCATTCACACTGTGAAGGGTGTCAGACGAAAAAAAGCTTTTAAGAATGTTTATAGCGCAATATCGCAAATGTTTAAAGCGATTTTCAAGTTTTGTATCAAAAAAAGACTATAATAAAGAAACCGAATTTCACTAATTGCTAGCCATAGTGCATTGCAAATCTTACTCAATGTGATACATACGACAAATGAAAGTCACCAAAGCCAAAGCTGCTACCATTTTCATGTGCTAAGAATGCTAAGAATTTTCATGCATTGATAAGCTTACCAGAGAAGACCAGGCTGTATTTAGATTACGTAGAAAGATCTTTAGGTGATTCTCTCTCTGTCAACAGTCAGCTGTGTTCTTAATGATTTACCATTATCACTTTGTTTGTAGACAACCCAAAATGTAAACACAATCCCTGCATGAATGGAGGTCTCTGCACTGCTACCGTTGACGGATATGTGTGTTCGTGTCGCTCAGGATTCACAGGAAAGAATTGCGAACGTAAGTTTCCCAGTTTGTGCAAAATACGTCGGCTGTGTATCAGGGTGTTGTCAGGATATCTGTTTTTTGAGGAGGAGTGGGGGCTAGCATAAAATGTCGCAACTGTAACCAATGACCAATGTCATGTCAGTTTTAGAATACGGCATACAGTTTTGGATTGGATGATTAAAAGGTTGAAATTTCACTTTAAAGCTAAGTGTGCAATGCAATTTGAACAAAATTGAGAATGTCTGCAAACATTTTATCACCCCTTTGGTACTATTAAAGTATAAAAATATTAGTTAAACAGAAATAGGAATATTCTATAACCAGAATGTAATTTAAACCTAGGCAAGGATAAAAGGCCACGGCAAACGTATGACTGTTTAGTTGAAGAGATGAGTGAAAAGACGTACGTGGAGGCGACAGATTCCAAAAAATTAGACAGAAAGACGTCCTTGATCTTACATGGAAAGTTGGCCCAATTCCAAAAGTTACTACAGTCTTAAGTCCAAGATAGCTGTAATCTTGAGAGCCTATATTTGGTAAACACTGTAGAAAGAGTTTTTATCCCGACAACCAGTCTTGTGTATCCTTCTGCGTAAGTGGGAAGTGGTAGGGTGCCTTTGCTAGACATGCCTTGTTTTACGTCTGTTTGGAAGAAACTCCTTCTAGGTTCAAATGCTTAGGGTGATTTTGAAGATTTTTACGAGTTAATCTATTTTGATTTCTTACAAATTAAACCCAATAATCACTTACCATCCAAATCAATTAAAAACCCAATTTTAATGTTGACTTAATCCATATAGATTTTGTTGTATTCTTCCCGTAATCTTGTTCCCTCAGGTCACAGTAGTTGCTTACCTAATCCTTGTAAACATGGATTTTGTTCACAAAATTCTGAAGGCTATGTTTGTACATGCAAAATGGGATATAGAGGAAAGACCTGTGATGGTATGTAGAAACAGGGTGTTTATTACGTCTGCCAAGTAGGCATTGTCATTCGTTATCGTTTGCTTTTTGATGTGTGTGTGTGCGTATGTGTTTCTTTGTTTGTTTCTTTGTCAGTTAGCAACTCAAGGCAAAATGTTACCATAGGATTTTTACAAAATTTTTCCAGAGGAGCGTATTGGTCCAAGGAAAAGAGGATTATTCTTTGAGGGTGATTCGGATATCCTTCCGAGATCATTTTGAATTTTTGGATAATTATATCCTCATAAAACCCTAACTATTAAGAAAATCGTGACTGGGAAAACCTAGTTACCATGGCATAGTTACGATAGTTAGTACAGTCCATATTGGTAATGCCGTCCTCATAAAACGACAACTAGTATGGAAATTTCGCTGGAAAACCCTGTCGCATTGACGTTTATTAGTACAAGTCAATTCACTATTCAGAAACTGGAAATCCCATTTGAACCTGCAGACATTTACACTTTCTGAGTGTTGCTTGTTCAAGATAAGGCCTCAAGGTGCCAAAATGGCGTGAGTAGAATTGACGCTGGCAAAAATTACAGTGCGGTTTAGCTGCATTGCTTATGATTGCTTACCAACTTGCTTGTCAGCTTACAGCGATAACAAAGGTTAATGGAAACATAATTATATATAATTGCAGACAACATAATAATATATAATTGTCATTAGTGTTTCCATATTCTTGTACTAATAGTTTCCTTGGTTTATCTTTGAAGCAAGGCCAATTGTCGTTCAGATTAGATACAGATTTTAACTTATAAACATAATAAGAATTCATTCTTGTTACATATTTTAGAAATCGATAAATGTCATCCAAATCCATGTCTTAATGGAGGGCAATGTACCGAAACTCCCAAAGGAATATTTTGCTCTTGTCCTCCTGGATTTCGAGGGAAAGTCTGTGAACGTAAGTTTAGCAATTATCTTCAATTTATTGCCATCAAACTGTGCTAGCAAGTACCTTAGGTGATATAATTACGAAAATTGATTAGCAAATTTAAGGGCAATTCATGCTGCTCCTGCAATTCAGTGTCCGAAATCAATGCCATTAACGTGAATGTTTATCACTCAATAACCATTGCAATTGTGAATTTATAATGTGAAACGTTTTCAAAAGATTTCCATATTTATTTAAAACCTGAGCTAATACAACATAATATTAATATAAAAAATATAAATGAATATTAAGATTTATGTTTTAAACGCCAGTACTTGATTCATTTGACTGATTTACAGTTTTTAAATTACAGCTTATACTGTACCATGAACAACAATATCCACTCTACAAAAGTGATCCGAAATAACACCTTATTTAGAAGCATCCTGAGCTTGTTTTATATTTTGTAAAGTGCCTTCTCCTGCTGACTATTTGGGTAGTACTTGAAGAGCTCAATTTTTAGTGCTCTTTCTTTCTTTCAAATTAGGTAGGTTTAGATCGCGTACGAGTACTGGTACGAGTTTACTACCACGAATTTCCTCTGCTCATCAATAGCACGTATCGTCTTCAATACTCGTTGTACCTTGGCGCGATAAGCAAGTCTTCAGATTTCAAAATTTCATATTTAAGTCGGAGCTGTCCAGGATAGGCCTAACGAACTGCCGACAATTTTTAAAGATAATCAAAGGGGAAGGCCAGAGCATTAGGAATACTACAGGTAGAGTATAACGAAGTCTACAGAGGCCTGACTGACATCCACTAACGTACATTTCTTTTAACCGAAACTCGTTATCGAGCTGAAACTAAACACTCATCTAACACTGAACGAGTACGACTAGACCCGGATCTCCATGTGACGCAAGCTTGCTTTTACCCGTACTGCATCTAAAGCTTTCTTTTAATCGAGTGTAGTGACAAAGGATATGTAAGGCCTTGTAGCGCACTAGTTATCAAGGAAGGCATTTTTAATGTCACTGTTAGAAATGTACTGGAAGGTTAGCTCTTTTTGAGATGAAGAGCTCATGATACATTCTCTTACCAAAGTCATTTTCTGATAACGGCACAGATTTGAACTCACTGCCACTTGCTCACAGGATAGTCGGCTAATTAGCTTTACTATGGCACCTCAGCTTGCAAGGTGTGTAAAGGTTAGATTTCCATAAAATCACTAAGACTTTCAGAACTCCATGATATGTATTAACGTTTTTAATATATTTCGGTCACAACTTATCTCATGTAATAACAATATTTCATTTTGATATTTTTACAAATCAGTTGAATCGAAATGTGTACCTTTGAATCCTTGTTTAAATGGTGGAACATGCCATGAAATTGGGGATACTTATGATTGCATGTGCCAGAAAGGATATCATGGCAGAAACTGTGAATGTAAGTACAAAAAGTCAAGAATCGTTTCTCTTAACATCATTTAAGTAATTTACATTGACACTGAGTGATTATCTATCCTAAACGTACTCGTGGTATTAACTATTATTCAAATGTTTTTTATAATTTAACTAAGAGATTTAACATAATAATAGTTATATCGATTTTTTCAAAAAAAAGATATGCTCCTACGATTCGACTTTAGTGTGGTATTAATCATACTGGCTGCTTCATTGCGGTCATGCAGGACATGGTGTAGCTGTTTTTCCTTGTAAACAAGAAGCTTGGAAATTTAATACTGAGGTCTTATCTAATTTTGACTTTGATTTACATTTTTTGAAAATTTGCGACATTGTGCTGAAAACATACTTAAAAGCTTTTTCGTCTGACACTCTTCAGAGTACTAATCGTCGGAAAGGAAAATATGCATATTTAGCAAACTCTTTGTAGGAAACATGGATCAAAACTAGCCAATCACCAACAAGAAAGGAAACAAAGCCAAACAACCCCGTTCATTAAATATAATTTATAGAAATAAATAAAAAACTTGGCCGATCTCAGCTTACCTATGACCTCAGATTACCTTAGCCCAACGTCGCAAATTTTCAAGATGATTTTCAAGTTTTGTACCACACAAATATTGTTTAAGTTTGTTTTTTTTTAAAAGCAAGGCTTATCTCTTAACAATGTTACCTCAACCTGGTTTGTTGTTCTTTCTTTTCTTTCATGTTTAGCTTATATAGCACCAACAATGAGCCCACCCACTGTTCCCATGAAAATATCATTACCCCAAGTAATTCCGCCTCCTGAAGCTCGAAGGCCTGAATTGTTTCGAATGCAGACAAAATTGACTGACGTTAACTATCAGGATCCTCCTATCTTGAATGACGACAAGATAAATAGTTTGCGCACTAATGCTATTATTCAAAATGCTCAATGGGGAACAACAAGTCATTTTGTGGCATCATCCCCAGATCAGGAGACAACATCTCATAACAGTAATCCAATAACTACTGCCAATATACTCCATCAACTTAATAATGACCACACACTTCCACCGAATGAACATGATCAGACTCTGGGAACAATTATGAGTCATCACACTCCTGATTATGTAGTAAGTGGATCGAGAACTCCGGAAACAGAAACTGTGGTAATCAGAGCAAACCCAACCAACGGAATACTACCTATAACACATGCAGTGACGGATAAAGAATTTGTCCTGTCAAGAGAGGAGTTAGAACATTCGAGGCAACCAATTACCATCAGCGGCACCGTGGGAGACTCAAAGCAAACTTTTGTTCCATCATTATCCCCTGAAAGTGTAAAACAAAGCAGCAAAGTAATAGATGTTTCGCAAATGACTTCAACTTTCAACGAACCGAAAAGTCAAGCCGAAAAGGATGAAATGAATGATGTCATTAAAGATATCAAAATCGGCCCTGAATTGGTGCGCGGAAAAGATAAATCAAATTATGCCCAAAAGAATGAAATTGAGGGCGTTGCACAATATAACTTTTCGACTTTATTCAACGCGAATCAAAGTACAATAGCGTCAGATAAGAACAATCTGTTAGAAAATCCTCATCCACCTGATGTAAGCAACGCACCTGTTTCGTCCAACGAAACTCGTGACAGTGTCAAAGAGGCAAATAATGCCACTACTCCTGACGAAACGTCCATTACATCCGCAATTCCATATGATAGCGGCGATATCAAGACCGCTGTTGCTCATATTAAGCAGGAAATGATGAATTATACCGTATCAAGCGAACGAGCCAATATAGAAGGACTAGCTCCTGTAAACAGTATAATCCGTCCTGCTAATATGTCCATTGACACACTCCTTCGACCGTTTCGCACACCAGTGTACGAAAAAGGATATGCTCGCAATACAGTTCTATATCGTCCTATGCCTCGAAAAAAGAGCAAAAACAGTAGTTATAATATATTGACTCATGATAACGACGCAATTCATAATGTCTCATATATTTGGAAAAATAAAAAGTCCGTTTCACCACACAAACTAAGGATACCGAGTAGACTCTTGCAGCACAAAACAAAGTCGAAGTCTCACAGAAAAGCAAAAACCAAGAAAAGAAATTGCCCTGACTTCTGTAGATTATTTTGCAACCCAATGTGCTTGAAATCTAAGTGTTGTATTGGGCCGGAAAACCAGCATGTTTTTAAATTGCCAAGGAGTCAAAAACAATTACAAAGTTACCTGAAGAAAGCCATAAGTACTTCAGGTGAGTAAAAGTAGATAAATTAGTTTGGAATTAATTGGATTTTATAGCAGAAAAGTCTTAACAAAATTAATACGGCGCCATATCTAAAGAGATTGCAATGAAGTCGATAGCTACAAGTGTCATCGTTTGTAAATAAATGTGGTAATTCTTATTATATACTTTTTATTCAAACATAGTTTATGGTTAGCATTGTGGCGGGTTGTATTTTACTCTTTCGGGAATATTTACTCGCCAGATTTTCTATTTTCCAGTTCGTCTGCATTACATTTTTAAAAGTATTTTCCAAACTGAATACTAGTAACACTTGTTAAAAAACGTCGATATGTTATTGGAACATTAGACCATGGTCAGTAATGAGCCAGGGATCCTAAATGAAGACTAAAGAAGAACAGAATACGCATTAGTAGCATTAATATCTTAAAAGAGTAGACAAAAAATGTGACCTTGACTACACCTTTTGGTCTTTGGGTTCGCAAAGGAAATTCCAGGCATTAACACGAAAAGGTTGGATTGATACTTCATTTTTGAGAATTGGTACTAAGTCAATTGAATGATGTTAGCTCTTTTCTTGACTGCTATTCCAGTAATTTGGCTTCGAGAGACTCAATCTGGTTTCTACTTAGGAATAGTCTTTTTGTTCCTAAATTTTCTCCCGGACAAAAGTTAACAAAAGCTCACTTACCCTCTTGGTCTTTTGACATATGTTTTTCTCTAATGATAATGTTAATAGCATGAAAAGTACCCACACATGTCCTATTGGAGTTACTATTTGTAATGAAGATCTGATTACATTTTTGCAAAAATTTCAATGCGAACTAGCAAGTCAAAAAATAGTAAAAAATTGGAGTGATTGATGGGAGTCTGCAAACGTATTCTAGAACGCGATAAATAATGGTATTTTCAAAATTATCATTAAAAGATTGTGTTTTACTACAGTAATTGTGTTACAAACAAGCCAACAATTATTTTTATCATGTTTCAAGCTGTAATATTTTTGCAATAGGTGTTACAGATCAATGCCCTTTTTGTAATGAGAACGCGGACTGCAACAGAGGAAGATGTGTTTGCAAGCTTGGATTTACAGGAGACGGCTTTAGTTGCTCAGGTAATATTCTTTCTAAAATTTTGAATAGACACACCGCTTAGACGTAAGAAGGAATGACGACCCATGAGGTTATGCCTCCTCAAATTTTGTGATGTCTTTAAATTTCGCGTCCATAAAATTGCCTGCTTAGTCTATGATTAAAATACAGAAGAAGCACATGAATACCGGCATGCAACTGCTAATTGTGTTGCAAATTAACATTGCATAACATTGTTTTATACTGAAGAATTGTTAATGCTTACATAAGCCAGAAAGTATTATATTTTTTTGAATGCAAAATAATGTTTCAAGTAGTTTGTATCAGGGTTCCGCCTGACCTAATAACCTTCATTCTTGTTATTTTTGCAAGCAGGTATTTATCCTTCGTCAGAATAGCTGTCAATTTAAATAGTTACGTTTACAGATAGTATGTTTAAGATATGCAAAGAAATGTCTTACGTGTAGGAATAAGTGCAATAATTGATAAGAATCAAATTTTTTGCTGGTAGCATGTTGTCAACACCCTTAAAAGTAATAGAATAGATATGTTAGTTTCTGTATAAACACAAATCTATTTTTAAAAATATTTGATCCTTACATTTTAGTTGATCCTTGCCTATTTTGCCACATAAATGCCGATTGTAAAAATAGCATATGTGTATGTAAAGCTGGGTACAGAGGAGATGGATACGATTGCCAAGGTAAAGTCATGGTTTTATATTCTAACTATGCGGCGAGGCTCTATACTAGAAAAACGCTTGGGAGAGTGAACTTTTTGTTCACAATATAAAAACAAACGTTTACAATATTTACAAAGCTATAGGTGTATGGTGGTAAACAAGAGCTTGAATCTTTGGTGTCTAATTCGGAAATATGCTTTACGACAATGCAAAAACTAAGGTTGCGAATGCTTGGCTTTTTGCTTCATTTTACGTATCGCAGCTATCCATTTCTGACTGTTTTTGGTAGGCATTGAAACTTGTTAGACAGAACTTAGCTCCTTAATCGCATGTTTTCAATACATTCATTTGACAACCTAGTTAAACCTGAGATTAAACAAATGACGTTTAGTAAAGGCTATTTAACTAATTGACCATCCCTTGTTTCTTTCGAATGTTTAAAGCCTTTATTTGTCAAACATTTACTAAGTCATTTTTTATTTTATATTCATTTATAACGTGTTCTCCTTCAGTGCTCTAGTCTAAAATTGAAAGACATCTTACCTATATCAAAGTTAACTCTGCAAGCTATTTTTTTCTAGTTTCTGTATGCCCAAGGTGCCACAGGAATGCTGAATGTGTGAATGAGGAATGCATTTGTAATGTCGGATTTCGTGGAAATGGATTATTTTGCTTTCCACTAATAGGTGAATAGAACGGATAAAAATATGCATTACAATAATCAAGTTGCACGAGTGAGGGTCTTGTACAACGTAAAATATTAAAGTTTTTACTTATAAAATTACTCAAAGGAGCTCATAGTTATGAACACGGTAAAGAAAGAAACTCTATTTTAGATTTAAACCTTAATTGCTGGATATAAGTCCCTTAATTTAAGTCAAAGCATATATATTTTAACTTTTTAAAAGTTTAGTTAAGGTAGCTTGTTACTAGCTCTCCATTAGCATTTAGGCAACACTTAAAAAACGCAGCTCCTGTTTATTTTCCTAAATCGATGACAATTGTCAAACGTGTTTTCTTTAAAGGTTAAAGCTGGGTTACAGTGGAAAGGTATGTTTGAATAAATCGGGAGCATTCATAACAGTTTTATTATCTTATTTGATGTTAAAGTCTCTAAGATTCTCATCACTTTGAAACTAGTATGTGATATGAAATGTTATGATTCTTGCAACCCATAACCTAGATAATTGTCTACTAGCAAATACTTTGAATTTCTGTCGTCAAAATCAAACAAGAAATCAGAAAAACCGACCGTTGTTAAAGTGCGATTCGATACCTGTTATATTTCAACATGTTTTGTCAATTATTGTGTACTAAATTTCTCTGATTTTTTATTTTTGTTATATCTGCTTATATTTTGGACCATCTCTTATAGATGCAGCACCAGATCCCTGTCGATCATGCAGCTCCTTTGCTTCTTGTGTATCAGGAAATTGCTTTTGTAAACAAGGATTCTATGGTAATGGCTACCAATGTTTTGCAATAGGGAGACATCTTTGAAGAATATAAATGATAAAGATTCACTCACACTGTCACCAGGACAAACAAGATTATTACCATAACATAGATGGACATACGTTTTACATAAAATGAACTTTTCATTCATAACGAATAAAGTTTTGTAATAACGTCTCGTACAACGTATTTGGACGGCTGTTAAGCAGTAAATGATTCTCTGGACGCATATGTTGCATACATAATGTTTATTTTACATATACATATAGTTTAATATTTGAATATGAAGGTGCAGCATTTATAGACTAAAGGGGATCACAGTGAGTTTTTTTGTTTGTCAATGTGGAGAGTTTACATGTTTCTTTACCTCAACCACATTCACTTAATTACACCCGTAACTGTCAGTGGCATGCTATAAAACAGATATTATAGACGTAATTATTTTAAAATTTTATATAGAGCGAACATAAATGGCTTCATTTTGGTCACTTTAATACCTAATGCTTATCGAGGCAGTGGTTTATCGAGTACAGATAATGTATTAATTTTCAAGAGAAGTAATATTAAGATTGTGGCTGCAACTGATTACTAATTACCTAATCTCACAATTCGCCTTTGTTTAGCATTGTCAGCGTTATTCTGAACAGCTTAGTCAAGAACATCTTGCTCTTGATGGATCGTTGCTTCTCTCCTCGATATACTTAATGCACTTTCTGAAGTCAATGTTTTTAGACTAAACTTCTTTAGTTTCTCCAAATAAAAGCCAAATGCTAAATACATTGATACTAAGCGTTTGCCGCCTTAGGCAATCAATACTAAACGGTTAATAACTAAACTGTTTGTGCAGCTTTCATTTTCTTCTAACAAATCGTTTTATACTGTTCTTTTGTTTTCGGTAGTTGAAACTTTATAGTATCAGTTTTGCTGTCACAGGATTTATGTAGTTTGATCAAATAATAACAAAGAAAGCTATTTCCTATAAAAAATACCTGGACGAACGCTCCTTTTTTAGACGTAGGTTTTTATAGACATTGTAGCAATGAAATAACAAACATTTTAATTTTTTCAAAAATTGTATCTTCTCAATTACAATGCATTCAAATATTATTATTTTATCATTACTCGGAAATAATTTAGATAAATGGTTAGTTGTGAGCTCTGAGTACTTACAGTAAGGACGACCCTTTGTATGTTGAAAATTTGAATACTCCTGTTTACAAGTAAAAAGAGAATTCTAGTAGCGAGAGAGACTTTGATTGCTATACATTCAGCTTCAGTTCATATTTTATCACTTTTAATGCAATACTTTGAATCATATTTACGTGTATTGTTTATAATATAGGTTTCAGTTGTATGAATTGATAATAATTGAGTAAGATAAATTGTACAGAGAACAGAACACACGTGTCTTGACTGAATCAGTCAGTTAATAATATATTTTTGTTTTGAAATTACTCTATCATCCTTGACGCAGAACAGAACTAAGGTCAAGCTTTTAATAAACATTTGGGGTGCCTAAAATAGAAAAGTATTTATAAAATTGTGGAACACAGATCATGGTTGTCTACTAGACGTTTTACCGTACTTTTTGCCCTACTCAATTTTATAATGGCTGCACCTTGATAAATTGACAACATAGAAGGAGTGGATGAATATAGATTGGAAACGAATCATATTTATCCAAAAACAAATGTAATATGTAATGATATTTGAATATATTATTGGTAGAAGAGTGATGTGTTAGAAAGTGAGCTATTCATGTCGAAAAACTCCGTTGGATTAATTGATAACAATTATGTAACTTCTTATTCCATGAGTAAAGAATTCGTCTGGTCTATAGTTAATGTAAACACAAGCATAAGCATATGTTTTGCTGAAAGGTAGGTTTGCTGAAATAACTTATCTATTTGGCTTCTTTTTCCAAGTTTACATACACCAGCATCATACTAACAGCCGGTATCGTTTATTTCGAGTTTCCTTCTATTTGAGCCAACATTTTGCGTTAGGTGTTTATCAAAACATACAGAGCACAAAAAGACATAGACTCCAATGAAGCCGAGTATTATAGAAGAGGAAGACAAAAAAGGTAAATTTCAAATGCATTGAAACAATCACTAACAATTTATGATAAAGATTGTCTCCTGATGAAGTAAATAGGAGACTCCGAAGGTATTTCAGGTCTCAGCATAAAGAATGGTTATCCTCTTTGGAGTCTTAGTTGAGACGACTTTCGACGGCGTAGAAAAAGAGTTTCCTTAAGCCATTGAAGATAGTCCTAACATTGCAGAAGCAAGTTTTAACTCCATCAAGTTCATTGTCTCTTCTCCACCACAATTAGGACCAGAACCATTACACTACTGAAATTCATGCTTTAAAAAGTGCAATTGTTGCTTGTAAAAACAATTAAATATGGAAAATGTATTGATAGTCAAAATATTTCTAAATAGGCTCAGCGTAACTCCCAACAGGGGATGATTGGTGCCATAGGAGTGTAGATGAATTAATTATCAAGCTTCAAACTATTTCAAAAGACAAATTGTTTTTGTTATAGAGCTAAAGAGGTCTTAAAACAGTAGCGAAAGGCCAAAGCTACAATGGAAATGAAACGATGTGCCAAACAACATTGATTGAATAATAGTAAACCTGACAAATCCCTTACACATTTAGTTGAGCATTATGGCAGTAACGAAGGGATCTGGCAATCGTTGCAGTAAAACCTGAAGTTTTCTATCGAGAAATAAATATTGTATTAAGAGTTTGCTTGAAAGCAGTCCAGAAACGTCAGCTTTAATTATGATCGGCCTCTATCCATCTCACCAAAGGATATATTGCAACTAGTTGTAAGTACAGATAAACTAAGTAAACAATCATGGGAATACGAAGGAAGAAACAGACGTTGTTAGCACCACACACTTCCTTAGGAATTAATTCTTTACCCGTGTCTGTTCTGAAAAGTACTTGGCTATAGTACATAGTAGCCAGGATATCTCTGTATCTGATAAATGTTTTGAAATCAATAAACGTTTAAAATAGAGATGCATTTAGATACATTATTCACAAAAAAATGATTTGAAAGGAAAGAAAGGAGTACTTGTACATAAAATAACAATAAGTCAATTCAAGTGCATAATTTATGAAATTTAATAAATTATCAAAGAATAGTGATATAATATAATAAAATATGCACATGTGGCGTGCTAGGTCATTGTATATGACTCGTTGTAGTATTTGTTACATTTATGATGAGATTTCGTTCTAAAATTTTGACTACTAGTAGAACAGGCTTTCCTGCCTCTTTAAACTTTCGTTTGTATACATGCGATCGAGAAGGAAAAAACCCTAGGGAATCGTCTTCTTAAAGTGCGTAATGAAGTATGCTGGATTTAAGTGAATGGTAATGTCTGAATGCTTATGGGAAAAATCAAAGAGAAATTTTTTAAAGAATAAAATGTGTCAGAGGTAGAGATCAACATAGCAGACGTAGTACAGGAAGCATGTTTAAAATGGTACGAGTAGGCAAAAAAACCCTCAAAAAAGAAATAACTCAAAAACTACCAATAAACTGCATCTTTACCATTTGAGGTCCTTCAAATTGAATAGAGTTAGAGTTTTTGTACCAACTAAAGTTAATACAGACGTAGGATGACGCTTCCCCTGTCTCATGACTTAGGCCTTGGTGGTTCAAAATACGTCGATGGAGGGTTCCTTTCTTCTGAAGTGGGCAAAGAGAATGAATGAGGCAATAGATATGACTTTATAATTATATAAACCCTCCTTGTTTAAGATAAAGCAATAAAATAAAAAAATTACAAAACAAAATAACAAAACGAAACAAAATAAAATAGCAAAACAAAGTAACAAAACGAAATAACCAAACAAAATAACAAATAAAGTAACAAAACAAGGTGCATCCTCTATTTGATTGACTTTTCAAAGTATGTACTCGGTTGAAGATGCACTAACTCTTCAAATTATTTATCAATGCCTCAAAGTAGCGTGTACGGATCCAGTGGCATGTCGACGGGGAGGTATGTGGAGGCAACTGCCCCCCTACGTTTTGTGAAAGATGGTCCTCAGGATTCCCATGAAGTCAAAGCAAAATGAGTTGTACATTTAGGGTAAAAATTATTTGCAGTTATACCAGGCGAAAATGACGTAATTGAAATTCGTGATGGCAAATTTTCATATTCTCGTAAGTTTGTTTAGCATATTAGTGTCAGAAAATACGCAGGAAATAGATGCAAATCTGCTTCTCTAGTAATGCTTATATAATCATTGTCGGCATTTGGAATCAACAAAAGACGTTTTGAGGTATCAGCTCAAGTCCAAGATCAGTATTACAAAATTGAGCATTGCTAAATACGAAAACAGGAGAAGCCTTCTGAGTCAAAGTGAAAATGTATCTCTAAAATATGTTCCTCCCAGCGCTCTGTTTCAAAGAAGAACGCAAGTTACTAAAGTTTCTAATTGCTGGCATGATATTGGGAGATGTATTCTAAAACAAAGTAAAGGGCATGATCCTTAATATCATGCTTCCTACATTATTTACCTTGGCAACGCCGATGTACAGGCGGACACCTTTTATATTGTACACTATTTGAGACCTATAATTACCTTAACCCTTTCTGTTTACTCCTCTTCCTTATCCTAACATCAGTTGCTCTCTTTAGTAGACTGTAAGCCGTAAACAACAGGTAAAGACAAGAATACGTTTTAAGCTTGCTTAATGGCTATCAAAACAACTTAGCCGTAAATGAAGTATATAATTTCTATTACAAACAAAACCATCCTTCTTTATTTATTAATGTAAAATGACAAGATTATTGGCCCTAAAAACCTTAAGGTTCAACCTATTTCCTTTTTAACGCCACAAAACTGAAAAAGTAGCTTATAGGATACTTATTTCTTCTAAAATGAAATCAAAATCACACAGTTTACGTGTGCAATGTGTTTACTTCAGTAATAGGTTTAAATTTTCACCTTTTTTACCACAAGAAGTACACCCTATAAATAATGCATGAGATTAACAAGCATATGATCTTAGGACATTTGTTTAGCTAGAATGTCGCTGAACTTAGAAGCAATTTAATATCAAGATGGTCACAGACCATAATACAGACACAACCTTCGCAGGAATTTAAATAACTCTTCTTCGTTTACAATGGTAGACATTGTCCTAATTTTTATTTTGCTTTCTTCTCTATCTAATTCGGAAACAAAGTCCATTAGTAAAGTACACAGTGAGATAGAAGTTAGAAGCATTAAAAGGAAGCATAAGGAGAGACCGGAAAACCATCGTTCTCCTACCTACGTCTTAAATCCAAGCAATGTATTAAATTTTATTGGACATGGCCTGGTTGCAGACTCTAACAACGCAGTGCGGGCTACGATTGGAGCCAATACTGAATTACAACATGTACCGAGTGCATGTTGCATGTCGACATTTTCGACAGCAGTAGAAAGTACATCAGGAACAAGCACCTTGTCAAACACGCAAGCTGTTGGTTCTGCTCTAAAAGATGTCCATAGACTGCACCCTCTTTACAATGCTGAGATGATTTCAACACCTCTTCTTGCTTTTCGAAACTATCCTGATCCACTGAATATGGTTCTTCGACCACAGATAATTTTTCATCCAAAGAAGTTAATTCACATGTACGTTGGTAAACCCATTGAGAAAGTTACTCCTCCGCTGTATCGATTCTTACCATCAACTGATTTATATCTTAAAGCATCTGAAGTTATGAAAAACATGAAATGTTATCATCCTGATCCTCAATACACTGACGATCATACCAGCATTAATGGTATAGCAAATATCAACCCCGAGTGCGCTGATATTGCTCATACACATGCAACTCAAGAACATATGCATGACACAGTGGAGCACATTGGTCATCTAATGGATCATGCTCATCACACCGATGAGAGTTTTCATGGCATCGATCATCATATTCATGATGCAGATGAGCACAATATTGTACATGATGAGCACGTACATGACAATGAAGAGAGCATCCATAATACAGAGGATAATGTCCAAAATCTAGAGACTAGACTTCATACCACAAATGAACATGTTCCTGATGTAGAAGAAAATGAACACGAATCGGTGTCTCTATCTCATGATGCAGATGACACCATTGATCATCATCAGTCCCCAGAAACTGATAACAGTGAGCACGACACTGTTGATTTTGTTCACAAATATGCTGATGTCAAGACGGAAGGTGCCGATGAAAATACGCATAACGAAGGGGACCAAGAATATGATGATGATGATCAAGATAGTGAAGACGAAGATGAAGAGGAATAGTAGTTGTAGACAATTAATCGCGAGAAATTTTCATGGTTTCAGCAGCCTGATTTTCAAAATCATAATTCTAGAATTCAACTTTAGATCGCTTCTTTGACCATCATTATAATAATTAGCTGTAAGAATTAATTAAACAAATCTTTAAAAAGTACATCGTGCCAGGTTCTCACTCGATTAGTTATGATAAACAAACAAAGTAATGTATTCGAAAGCCACTGACCTTGTTTGTTTATTAGAAAGGTACAGATCGTAAACTTTATGTAATGTCTATAGGCATCAGCAATTTTGTATGAATTTTAACGCTACTGCAGTCAATCAATTTTTTAAAAATTCAAGTAATGTCTAAATTTTGAAATCGTGATACAATACTCCAAGTTGCCACCATAAGAAAAAAGTCTACAATAGAAGATTGGAAAGGCTTTTGATATCCCACAAGATTGGACAGCTTTTACTAACTTTTGATAACAAGAAACCGTTACTTACTATTTATACAAAGCCCACTTTTACTACAGCACTTAGATTTATAATTTACAAATATGATGTCATTCTAATCTAAGAAACATGTTTAAAGGCTTAAGAGTAATTAACTTTTAGAAACTATTTTCGGCCAAAAGGTAGCATGTCTGTTGCTTGTTTGCGGCAATATTGCGGTACACTGACTTGTGCTGCAACATAGCAACATTAGTCTTTAAAGCTAACACAAAAATTCAAGTTGCCATAAAAGTTTAAAATTTGAAGGGTAGAAATAGGCAACAGAGTTTTGTCCTAAGAAACTAATGTACAAAAACAGCATTCAAAACTCAATTCTCAGTAAAAGTGTTTAAGGACTTCATATTATAAAACCAAGTTAGTACCAAGAATAAAAGATGTCTCAAAAGCAAATACAATTTCTAATATTATTTAATATTTATCATAATGCATTAATTGATCGTCCCAGCTATCGCGAATATTCATCCTGTTTATCTAAATTCAGCAATACAATTCTTATGAGTGAATTGGAGATTGTTACAGGCAGAGATAACTTTAAATCTTAAACATAAAAGGAAGGGTAATGAGGTTCACACTTTTACACTTTTCAACGCTTTGTCCTGAAATTAACTGCTTGACAACTACATACATATACGCAAGCAAGCAATTCATGTTACAAATATTTTAACTGTTAAATTGCAATCATGTGTACTTTATCTTCTTTTCAAATCTTACTATTTATTTGACGGAATGTAAATAGCTCTTATCGAAGACACTATTTTCTTTAGCCTTGGTGTGAACGTATAACTATATCCACGCTGTCTTTTTGAGTCATTACATGAACAGAAACTAATTTGTATCAAAGCATACAAGAATGCAATAAAAACAACATCTTGTTACTCGTCTAATACTTGGTGAGGTTGAGAAAAATCACATGCCTTCCTTTTGTGTTGCTGCTATTGCATCTTATTGCCAAATTAAATGTGGACGACTAGTACAAACGGGGTCAGGGTCCAAAAACGGCCGCCATCATTGCTTAGGACTGGCCGTGTGGTGATGGAAACTAGTATCTGCTGTGGCAACACGTATAAACGAAATGTATCTTGTTTCAAATGACCAAAATTGGCTTTAAAGCTTAATAGTTTCAACCTACGTTTTGCATAAATAACTCAACGGTATCACAGGTCTAAAGAATCAAACGTTTACTTTTTTGGGAAGACACTTCAAATTGCAGTGGAAGAGTCCATGCCCAGAGACAGTGTTAAGACTAATATGTAAGAAATCCTGAGTTCTAAAGTTGCACAAAATAATCAGAACAAAAATGCTCTTAGCAAGATACCATGGAACCTTGAAAACGTAGGTCTTATTTGCACTAAAAGTACTCTTGATAACTTGGCTGTTTCATATCCTCGACTCTGGATGGTATAGCAATTAATTATACTCTCGACATTTGTCTGCTATCAAAGGATAAATTTGGTCTAGACATCATCATACCATCTACAAAACTAAGTCAGTACCAAACAGCATTGATAAATTAGTAGAAAAAATTCTCTCTATCATGACATGAAGGAAATCTACGAAGAGAGCAGTAAGGGAACAAATACACAGGTTGACATATTTAACAGCACAAGGACTGCATTAAAATTAATTAGAAAAGCGGAACATGAGCGGACAGAAATTTCTTGCCTGGAGCATTCCGCGAAAGTTTATTTCCATTTGGTCTGAGTTTCACGACACAATGCCTAAAATATCCTTAATTTTCCTATTAGGTATCTAAATAGCACTCTTGCTAATAGGAGCAATATGAAATTGTGGGATCAAACAAATGATTCCCAGTGTCTTTAGTAAAGAGCATGAATCACTACTACATGTAGTTGCTGATGGAATGAATATTTGGAACATGACTCTGTACTACGTTTTCTAGTCATTAGTCATTATGCACTGCAGTGTCAATTTAAATAGACAAGGACAAAGTATACAGATACAGATTAGAGTTAGTTTCGATAAAAACATAAAATACCTTAGTGCGTAAGGAAACTAAGTAAGGCAAACTCTGTAACAATCTGAAGCTTACATGAGACGATATGTCAATGGGAAGATTAGGAGTCTTTGGTACGTCGTGTGATTCACTGATATGCATGATGAGGAACATTGGCATAGATGATCATAAGTCAAAATACCTACTCAAAGCAACAGCAAAGATAACCTTAAGATGTAGCTATACATGTTCAGCAATGCCACGGTAAATGCTCTAGAACATCTTTTTAACGCATAGATTTTAATTGTTTTAGCTTTCATTGTACAAAGCAATCATTGAAACATCCAGTAGTCAAATCATTGCCCAAAATTTGCATGGAGATTGACTGGATGTTGTATTATAAGGTTTTATAGAGAAAATAAATGTTTCTATTTACATTATTATCATTATTATTATCAGTAAATTATTATTATTATTGTTATTATTAATATTGTTATTATTATTATTATTATTATTATTATCATTATTCTTATTCTTATTACTATTATTATTATCATATCATATCATATCATATCTTATCATATCATAT
>JANTCA010012714.1:14554-26617 GCA_024741275.1 Chironex yamaguchii | reverse complement strand
CAGTGTCACTTCGTATAGTTCAACTCTAGGTTTGATGGGTCACGTTTTTGATTACTGTACCTGCCTTGTACTTTTCTAAAATTAAAGCTTTAGCACCGATGGCTTCTGTCCGTGATTAATGTAGACAATTTTACTCTTCAAAGGTCTTTTTAGGGACTACTGAGAAAAATGTACGAGTTTCCTAAATATATTGCTGATGAATGGCCAAAGCACACACTGTACCATATGTTTACTACCTTTTTATTGTGCCATGTTATAGAGAGGAAACTGGTCTGTTTAAACTTTTCTTGTGAAATGTCTTAAGGTGATCTGGAGTGACGACTAATCTTCCACGCAAAAACAATTCATGGTGCAGGGGCAGACGATGTGAAAGATGGATTCACACAGACATACTATCTGTAGTAAACATAGCAGGAGCGATGAAATATTTACAATGCTACCAAATGTAGAAAAAAATAAAATCAAAACAGTTTCCGTCTGAATCACTCGTGAACTACTTTAATCAGTCTATTTACTAGTCTTACTCCAACGCAATGTTGAGATTTTATACAATCGAGTACACTATTGACCTACGTAAAAAAGAAGCAAATGGTTTGGGAGTACTAATATATACTGGCATATCTAAATCTGTACCATGCGCCATCTCCTTGTGAAAATGGAAAGCTGTCCATCAAGAAAGATTAACAAATCTTGCTCAATGTGAGCGTAGTAACCGTTCGACGGCGATTACGGTAAAAGAATGATGGCAAAAGATCAGATTCAAATCTAACAAGGAGACAAAGTAACAACTAGTCCTGTAACAGTAGCAAAAGATACAATTAACTACAGCGATCACTACCACACATCAAAATGTTTCATCCAGTGACGTAATATGAAGTCAAGAACAAATTTAAGTGAGTACTGTTTGCCGCTACGACTTTATAAAGCGATCGCTGTGTGTCTCGTTTTCATATTATCCTAGATACACGCTGACGTGAGTGGACTGTTATAATTCTTTCAAAGAAACTACGTCGCTATGGATAGTAGTTAAGACGAACTAAATGAAATTGCCACGAAAACATGGCACACCTTACCTTATGGAATAATGAACGAGGTGTGACGCTGTTGTCTTCCTGTACAAAAAGCAAACGAATACACTGAATGAAAAATTCGTCGATCAGCATAGTAACTTGATCAATAGAAGAATTACAGTCGTTGTGATCCTTCCTTTACGAATGATTTACTTCCCAAGACGGGGCGTTAAAACATAAAAAGGTACCCACTTTGAAAACTTTGACAAATGAAGCAGACTTACGAAAACTAAAAGAAGCGCAAAGATTCCCTGGACAAGGCGCTTACCGGCTTAGAGGGATTAATAGGAGGCTTATTGTTGTTGAAGCCACAGTTGGCAAGAAAGTTGAATGTCCAATCCAAATAAGAACACAGATATGGTTTGTAAGTGGTCATAAAGCAAAGCATCAATTATTTACACTGTTGCGATTTCCTAGTCTATTTAAACAACAAGGGTGTCACCTCTGCTTTGAGGCAGGTGCATTCTGAATGGTAAAAGACTAGGTGCTGTTGAATGTTGAGTGTTTTCTAAAACTTTGTTGAGCAAGTGTATCAGGGAGTGATTTGGGAGAGAAAGAGAGGGACTGATTAATTGATTGCTTCCTTACACATTACTAGCCCTATCGGTTGACCGATTCCCTGAATGCCCGTCTGTCCGCCAGCCTATATCACTGATTGAATAAGAAAATGCGCGATTGAGTAATTTAATAAATCTATGAATGAGTGAGAGAGTGACAGTGGGGCCGTCGGCGGGATGCAGGAGGGGTAAGAAGGAGGGAGAGAGGGCGCGAGCGATTGAGAAAATCATGGGTTAATTGGATTGTCGATCGATCGAGTTGAGTATTAGTTTAATCAGGGACTGTGCGCGTGAGCAGTTGGTGACCAAGGAAAGCATGCATTGACTGATCTGATCTATCGATGGCAACAATCATGAAATTAACAACATACCGACGATGTGCCATTTTCCGATGTGTAGCTTCTGTGTCGTGTTTTTACATTGCGCTCGATGCTCTTTCTTAAGTGGCTCTCGGATGGCAATACCATTTTGAATTCACGGTCTAGTTCGTCTTCAGTAAGAGAGGAAACCAAATCATCAACTTTCAAGGCACCATCCTCAGCGTCAAAGTGTTTTGGAGAATCTAAAGTAAGTAATAAGAATTACTTAACATGAGTGACTTACGCTAATCGCATTACCATCTCAATGCAATACACATACAGTGGCGCATGCGAGTATTGTGAGCAGAAGGACAGGTACTGGAAGTACTGATCTACAATATTCTTCATTAAGTAACAGTGAAGATACTAAACAACACACCCCAAATACTAAAATAAAGATAATTACAGGTCAAGCGTCTTAAAGTTGGTAACAGTAGGATGACTCGAATTAGCTAGTTAATTCTCGGTTACCATCAGCACTACACGCCTTTCCCCAATCTACACGGCGGCTAACAAGCGACAAACTCTGGTATGCTAACATTCTTCTTAGCGACTCAACTACCTTGGTCTTACGTTCATCGCCATAAAACGCGATATTAGAATACAACCCAGAAGATACTTTCTAGCAGTCCCAGTTAAAGATGTCGCGGCCTGGAAAGAAAATCCTTTAGACACATACAAGCACCCAAAAACTCACTCCAATGCACGCTTCCACAAAATCTCGATAGAACCCAAAATAGAAAACAAACCTCGTGATGCTTTCCTCTTCAGCACATTAGATACTCTTGGAGTGGCTGCCAGTTGATCTTTGGGCGAGGTTTTCTTGCTCAAAGTGTCTTTTGGAGTGACATTACTATCATCCCCTGAGGCCACGTGTGAACCGGACGGTAGTTCTTCTGTCACAGAATCCTCTTCGGGTTGGCTAGCAGCCTTCTTCCCAGAGGAGTCGAGTTGACTGAGTGACAGATAATCTAAAGGGCGTTTGCGCTCTCGGCTTGAGTCTCTCTGACTTGGGTTTTTGCTTGTATCTGAATCCTTATCCGACACTTTTGACGGGCTATCAGTGAGAGGAACCTTTAACTCACTTAAAGTTCGCGAACTCAGGCTACGAAGGAAGACGAACTGAATTAATGAGAATATGCCATACAACTCTCAGATAAAGTAATTGGAACAAAAGAAACAATAAACTAAAAGAAAAGAGTTCGTCAGTTAAACTCAACCACTATTGATTACAAAAGAGTATCTTATCTACCTCTGAAATTTAACAACTAAAGCTTGGTTTATGGATACCTTGTAGATACAAAATTATGCCTATTGTCTACCACTAGACAAATAAATAGTGACAAGCACAAGGAATACAAGATCAATAACTAACAAGCTCTCAAACATTTCTGTGTGATGTTTAGGAGCAGTGTCGTCAGGTCTGTCAGTCGTGGGAGCAGGGCAGGGAGTAAGCATAAGTTTGATCACTCCAACTTCATCTGTGTCTGTATTAGAAGTATTCAAGGCATATCTTATCTATCGATAGGAAACAAACAAATCACCGCGTAACTGGCACAAGCCTTTCACTAAACTAGCAGGGACTACATTACCAATATTTACATATCAAAGTAGACAGCCCTACTTATTGACAAGTAGCTAACTATTTCTATTCTATAAACTGGAAAATAAACCAGAGTATTCTGATTGCAATTTTGTAACATTTTCTGCCAAGGTTTATAGTCAGAAAAGAATAGCTTAAAGAACCTTAGATTAACCATACAACCCGAATTGGTAGCTTGTAAATGGTTCTTTTGCCGGGGATGCCTGCGCTCTTACAATGGGCATAAACTTGCACATACATTGTCATCATTGATAACCGTGTAAATCCAAGTACACCATGTGACATTATCTATCTACTGAATGCCTTTATAAATAGACCATGCTGTTCATATACGTATGTACTAATAATCATATAATTTATTATTTGACATGGTACAAGACTGGTTACTTCTTTGAGGCTGGTTAGTTCAGCAGAAAAGGCAAATTTTTAATGTCACTGTCTCATTTTTAGGTCTGTTGCCAAAACACTACTTATGTTCATTAAGGTCAATTAAACTGACCTATTTCTGCTTGAAGGTTCTTCAAATTCATCCTCACTGTATCTTCTTCCTGTTTTCGAGTTTTCGTGATACGATTTCGTGGCCGAAGCAGATGAGGACTGGGCCTTACTCTGGTTAACTGAATGTTTTGTTCGTGTTACGGATGACCTTGACGAAGCGCTTGAAGACGGGGAAAATGAACTTCTTCTTGCCGCTGAGAAAAATACGGAGGAACTTAATATTAAGATAAACATTGTAATAACGTGAGCAGGGCTTACAAAATCAGAGGATTTGCAAACGAATAAACATCTATTTAAGTGCAGATTCAGGGATTTTCTTTGAGATTTAGACGAACATGGCATCATGAGAGAATGCAATCAAAATAAAAAAAACAGCATACGTGATTTCTACAAAAAGAAATAATCCAATAGTATGACCTATTTAAGTCAAACAAGCCAAACATGCGAGTATCTAAACTTAAGCACATTGTCAGCGACAAATTAACTCTCCTTTAAAAAATCAATTTAACACATTCTTTTATAAAGCTGCACCAGTTCACTTGAAGTAGACATACTGTATGTTTGTTGGTTTACTGATAACCATACTCACCTCTTTCCAAGGCCTCCCTCCTTAATTGTTCCAATTGTTCCTTGTGGTACTGAAGCGCTGCTTGCACTGCCGAAGTGGCAGCAGCAGATGCAGCAGACTTGGTAAGGGTTTCAACATCAGCAATCTGCCTATTGGCAGTTTGAGTCACGACGTCTGAAGCAAACTTTCTTGCCTTACATAGCGGAAAACAACAATAAACAGTTAGATTTACTTTAATTCTTAAAATTGCAAGTGAAGAGGAACCAAAAGTTAAATAGAAACCAGAAGACAAAAAATTAAGTTTGAACACAAACTAAAAAATCAGAAACTTTTAATGCTCTTTTGAGAAAATCAACCTGTCCGCAAAGTTTCTATCGACAAAGTTATCTGTCTCCTATCACACGACTCCTCGACCCCTTGTACCTTGAAAATTCGCGGAAAAGGTTGTTCTTCTCTTTATATTCTATCTATAAAACGCTAACACCACGGCAATGCATTACTGTGAATTAAATTTGCACAGTCATGAAAACAATGGGCAGAACATACTACTCATAGGATTTGAATGGTATTATTCCTTCTTTCTCAAGTGTTTTTCGTAAGGGTAAACTACCATATAAAGGTATGGGCGAGGGGGTATTAGCTCATTAGTGTTGTCAATCTTCTGATACCGGAAATTAGGTCTATCTTCAAACCTTATACGAGGCGTGTCAAAAGGTGGATTCATGTCTTAGAATCCTATTCAAGTTTGGTTTACCACCCAGTACATCGGTTACAATACCTGTGACACAAGTCGACCATAACGAACGCACAAAAAGACGCAAGAAAATGCCAAATGTACGTTGTCTTCTGAGCAACAAATTCAGGGCTCAACGCAAAAACTCTTTGCGTTTTTGGAAAGACACCGTTGTGTATTGTAACGTCATGTGCTTTTTGTTTAATCGCCACTTTACCCGAAGCTATACGCCGAAATTTACTTGTAAGTTTGTGTGAATTAATCTACTGCCTATCTAGATCTAGAGCTGTTCCAAGCATATAAGAAAGGCAAAACCATTCATATCTTGCTAGAATTGCACCTAAGCGTCTAATATTGAACGTAGTCCCCACACACGCTACATACTACAATCCTTGTAGTTATGCTATCTACGACGAGAGGATTTTTCCTTGCAGAATGAAAGTCAGTTGCATGTAAGTTTAATTACATTTGCACCAATACCTCCTACTTCCCTGTTCTTGGGCAAAGTAAAAGGTAGTCTTCAAAAGCATGCGCACATGCAAACATTGCCCACGTTAATGGTATTTATTGTAAGAATTTAGTAAAAGGTGCCATAGCCGTTTCTAAACGGCGCCTACGAACAACCATCTCAAATAATTCAAGGACATCAAGACGAGGCTGTTAATCTTTTCTGCCTCTAGCCTACAATATAAACAGAAAAGCCAGAGTAAATAAGACTATACCTCTTCAACTTTATTGGCAGCCTCAGCTGTGGCTTCTGCTGCTCTTTGCTGAGTCTAAACAGAAAGAACGAGGTCCTTAGTGAAAGTAAAGTGAAAAATGGGTTGACTGGAGGGGAATCATCCCAAAATCTTTTTAACTTTCAGATGCTCTATCACTGCAGCAATCGCAACAAAGGAAAGTGTAAATTTTCCACTTTTTCCTTTACCATTCTCATAACCTCAGCTCAGTTTCTTTTAGGAAAAAGTGTAGGCAAGTACACGTATAGTACAGCAAACCAACGTATACCGATATATGACCAGTTGCTCTACCGAACTAACACTTTTCACATAGAAGAGGTACCTTATTTTACAGTACGAAATAGCAATTCGTATCTTCTGAGGGACAGGGATCTAGAATAATAAGTATCAAGCAAAACGAATGATCACCACATATCCATCTTCCTTAGCACTGTTAAAATCTTCTTCATCTTCGTGTGGGTTGAGGTCATCTACTCTTATCCTGGTTCTGTAAAGTATGCATTGGAGATGGACTGAGCAACTCTGGTAACTGAAATACATTAAGTTCCTCAACCTACACCTTGTTAGATGGTATTCGTGTGGATGTTCCGATTGTTAAACACTCCTACGTGTATCGTGGTCTACATATATTGTACACTGTATGATCTCGATCTAATTCCAAATAATTGCTCTATTAGATATCGCTAAGTTCCTCCTTATTTTGCCAATAAATGGGTCCTCTCTACCTAAAACTTGAACCAAACCACTTCTTATGAGCATGAATAAATCTGTGCATGATCTCAACAGGTTAATCCATTTCTAACCACAGAAATCATAGCAGCCATCGTTATTTTCCAATTATTAAACCTTTAAATGTTATAAAATTTAAAATGTCGATGGGCTATGCATTTTTCTCTTATTTTTTTCTTACTTTTTTACACCAGAATGGCTTTAAGTCTTTTTAAAGTTGAAATCGTCAAAACAGGTAAGCAAATAAACATGTAAACAACGGTTAAATACACAGCGAACAACGGCACAAACGGTGATACATTTCGTCACACATACCTCAACCAATTTCTGTGCAGATGCTCTCACTACATCGGCTGTTTCTGTTCTGACCTGTAAGTATAAACATGGGACATATAGTGTTTGCAATCCGAACACTTGCACGTCACCACCAAACAATTTCGCTAAAGTATATTTTGATTATTACTCTGCGCAACCCAAATTGCTCCTCTCGTTGAATCAATGCTGCATGAACTAGCTTAGTCCTCATTTATTCCTCATTTATTCC
This sequence comes from Chironex yamaguchii, assembly GCA_024741275.1. Lineage (NCBI taxonomy): Eukaryota > Metazoa > Cnidaria > Cubozoa > Chirodropida > Chirodropidae > Chironex > Chironex yamaguchii. Next base: position 19,216 of record JANTCA010012714.1, on the reverse strand, counting down.
TCATTTACGTTGCATGTTACCGTAAAACTGGGTGCTATATACAATTATCATTATTCTATTGAACAAGAATTTCGTACCAATGTAACACCTTACACCTGCCATCGCCAACCCAACGTCACTGGTTACTGCCAAGTACCACTTTACATCTACCATACAAAATCAAATATATCACCTACAACCTACCACCTACTACCCTTCCCTTATCATCTACTTCATATCGCCTAGCCTCTACCACCTACCATATATCATCTACAACCCACCACATGAAATCCTCTCCCTACCACGTACCATCAACCATCTTCGACCTAGCGTCCACTAAAAATAAAAAATTCCGATAGGCCAGGATCACACCGTTGTTGCAAAGGTGATCATAAAGATATATACCCCTCCCCAATACTAGATCTACAAGATCAAACGAGGAGCAATTACTGTAGTTCTAGGCACATGTATATCTCAATTGACTAGACTATACCATATTACCTCTGATAATGTTTTAGCAGCCTGGGTTGCTGCCTCAGCTGCTACTCGACGGGCCTGAAATACAAAGGGAAAGATTGTATTCATGACCTTCACTTCCTAGGTTTGAAAACAACAATGAAGTTAACTGGTGTCCTACCTAACCCAAATTATACTGATAAGGCATAGGTTTGAGAGGTGTTCCAAACAGCACTGACGGAACTGCTGTAGGACGGAAGCCCTTTTTGTCGTCACTGACTGATATTTTTTTGTACCTAAATGAGGCTTGAACTCACAGCATTTACGTAACCTTTGGCATGAAGGTGAGTACTTAGACCAATTGTCCACTTGACCACGGCGAGGACTCTATTTTTCAACCGCTAAAATAATGGCAAACTTGATAATAAGTCTACAAACTTTCAAAACATTTCGCTTCTGCATAAGAACCACAATGCAATCTTCCTGTTCTTCCCGTAAGGTATACTATATATAAAGAGTTCTAAAAGCAATCGCCATAGAACAAGTCCATAGAAATAAGCAAAAGATCAGAAACGTTAGAAAACAGACACAAGACAGGAGGAAAGAAGACCAAGGGAGCTGAAAATACGAGCAGTGTCAAGACCAGAAGCATACTGTTGACGTTTTAATCAAATACGACAATGAGAAACAAATTCAATTGCATTCAACTCTTAATGCAGTAATGAGTAAACAAGCAACATAAACACCGTTGGTCCTTGTATAACATTAATAACTTCGTACCAAAGATTTTAACAGGATTTTAACCTTTCAGATTGAAATTGTAAAGATTTGAAACAGCACTTGGCAGAGTTTAAATTGCCCGGTACAACGGACTTGTGAAAGTTATTAGTTGCTATGAACATCAATGTGAAAAGAGGCAACTGTTACCCTACAAATAAACATACTACCCACAAATAATAGTATCTAAAATCTACAGACAAGATAAGAAGCATATACATATTTTTCACCTTTTCTAACTCCAAAGCTGCTTTTCGGGCATTCTCTTTGGCTTCTTCGGACATTCTGTCCAATTCAACTTCGTGTGCTTGCTGCCTTGTCTACACAGATCAAGACAAATATAACAGGGAATCAGATAATTAAAACAATTGATACTGGTTGGGTTGAAGTAGATGGCATAAGTAAAAATGACCCTCCTCGAGGTAAATTAAAGAGTATCTCTTGCTTGCTAAACATTTTTTATTGAAGACTTTATGCCTAAGAATGACAAAATCCACTGGTACAAGGCTGTGAAGCGGTACGACGCAAATTATCTTTACTCTATTGGAAGCTGGGCTCCCCAACCAGCGACCGTCAATTGGATGCAAAACCAAGTGGAAAAGTGAGGATGATGGCGGCCATTGGACCTTTCCTATCGTTATGGCGACTTAAGGGATCAAGGGACAATGCTGGAAACGAAACTGGGGACTCATTATCTTCAATAATAACAATAACTACTACTGCTACATGGACGGATTAATACTTCTGTTTTAAGAACTTTTCATTTATCTCACATACTCACCTTCAGGACCTGAGCTAATGACACGGTTTCTTGCTGTGCCAGAGCTACAGCCCGCAGTCGTTCCATTTCATTCAAGCGCAAAAGTGATGTATCCATGCTTTCAAGGTAATTCAGTTCTACCTGGAATTTGCTTTCCAGGCCACCGGGAGAGTATTGCCACTTGCTAGACGACATATCCTGGTCTGCTGACTCTGTCTGTGTCACTGTGGCATGTGAATCAAAGTCCGATGGGTATGTTTTGCTTTGTAAGGTAGGAGACTCCACTGTGTCATCGTGTTGTGTCTTATCATGGTCATCTATTGTCAATCGGAGAGGTGGCCGGGAGATCTGTGAACGCTGAAAGATACACATAAAGTACAAGCTATGCATCAATATATCAATAAACAATGAGCAATTAATTAGATCACGACATATGCGAGTATAAATGAATAAATAAGGAATAAATACAAATGGACAAACAAACTAGATGAATAAATCAATTAGGAAATAAATAAAGAAATAAATTAAATAAAACAAATATAGAAGAAAAAAACCGGTCACCCCTGTTACATTCCAACTGTGATTGTACCAACTGGATTCAAACACTTTCTTTATACCCAAACAAGTCGCTTGAGCTCAATATATTTCGATGTTACCCTTTCGTCTACGATGAGCAGATGTACTTATCTTGATCAATAAAGTTGGAGAGATCATCTTAATTTTACTTCAATTGTAATAAATTTTTTTTGCTTCCTCTAGTTTGTAATTTGTTTATCCGCCAGACTACAGGTCTGACACTTACATCTACAGCAGTTTCCTCTTAAGAGTTCGTAGTTTGTATTGCTTAACTTCTGTTAGCAGAAACCTATACCAAGTTCTTAAATTAAGCTTTAACGATGGTAAAACCATCCCTGCACAAAAACAATGGACTTAACTTACTTACTAACTTACTATAACCCCACAGTAGCTGTCCTTCAAAGAAATTATAATTTGAACCAAGATATTTACCCTAAAGTGTACAATCCAACTCTTTACTAGATACATAAGCAGGAAGGACGACAATCCCACGTGGTAATGGAAATATATCTGTAACTTACCATGGTTGAACTCATCACTGGCCCCTTTTCAGTATCTGGACTGCCTTCGGTCAGGGACTCGGGTGTCCTTGGGGGAGAGATTATCACAGTGCTTGATGATACTGATGCATTGCTGTGTCGATCAACGTCCTCCACTGTGTCATTCTGAACATTTGCTTCTTTTAATGGGCTTTTCACATCCTCAAGTGTTAACGTCTCACTATGCTCTGTGTTGTGTGAAAATTCAGCTACAGATGCACTAACTGAATCAAATAACTGCTTGCTATTAGAATCTCCTTCTTCTATCTGTAAAGATCACAGAATAATCATTGAACATAGAAAAGAAGGGAAAAATCCAAGGAAATATAACAACATACTGCTTTCCAAAATGACTGAACGATGTCTTCATTCCAAAAAAGAATTCGTAGTACATTTTGATCAGACAAAAAAAAATACAACTATATAAGTATACACTGCTTTCCAAAATGAGTGAACAATGATGTCTTCATTCCAACAAAGAATTCGTGATATATTTTGATCAGACATAAAAAATACAACTATATAAGAATACACTGCTTTCCGACAAGACTCAAAATACAACTACATAGAAGTTTACATTCGTAAACAGAGAAGCATCCTTGTCTGGAAATTACAAGAAAAGTTTTTCAAACTTTACTAAGCTGTCACGGAACTTCCAATAAATTTGTGTTTATATTGTCCAACGTTACCTTCATCATGTATAGCAAATAATTTCTCAGACAAAGTCGCATGGATGGAGCACTTCACACCACCAGTCCCACGTGAATCAAATAATGTGCACCTCAGCAAAATAAATATAAACATAAATAACTATTCCCCTTAATTTACCTTTGAAGATACTTCTGTGTCGCTCCCCGATAAAAATGATGCCTTTGAATCCTTCAATGTCGATTCATAGCTATTAACAGCATCTTCAAAATCCTGCTCATAGAGATCATCCACTGGAGGATAAATAGCTTTACTGTTAAAGGAGGTTCTAGATGATACATCTCTTAGTTGTTTCTCTGCAGTACGATTCGCGATAACGTCATCTAAAAAACAACACGGACTTTATTTGTCATTGGCTCAAAGAAAGTATGTCAAGCTAATGAATCAAATTCGACTTCATGCAATTGGTGGAAGAGGAATCCCCTCCTTAGCTATCTGTCAGTGCAGTGCGACACTACCGGGGGTAAATTGCGATAATACAAGGAAGTAAACTGCCACACTACCGGAAGTAAATTACGACACTACCGGGCATAAAACGGCGACACTACAAGGGAATAAACGGCGACACTACCCGGGGTAAATTGCGACACTACCGGGGCATAAACGCCGACATTACAAGGGAATAAACTGCGACACTACCCGGGGTAAATTGCGACACTACCGAGGAGTAAACAGCGACACTACAAGGAAGTTAACTGCCACACTACCGGAAGTAAATTGCGATACTACCGGGCAGTAAACGGCGACACTACAAGGGAATAAACGGCGACACTACCCAGGGTAAATTGCAACACTACCAGGCAGTAAACGGCGAGACTACAAGGAAGTTAACTGCGACACTACCGGGAGTAAATTGCGACACTACCG
>JANTCA010012714.1:0-10574 GCA_024741275.1 Chironex yamaguchii | reverse complement strand
ATAGACAGGTACACACAGACAGGCACATATAGACAGGTACACACAGAGACAGGCACATATAGACAGGTACACACAGACAGGCACATCTATACAGGTACACACAGAGACAGGCACATATAGAAAGGGACACACACAGACAGGCACATATAGACAAGTACACACAGACAGGCACATATAGACAAGTACACACAGACAGGTACACACAGATAGGTACACACAGACAGGCACACACAGACAGGCACAAATAGACACGTACACACAAACCAGTGCACGCACTGACAGCATTCGAAGATAGGCACACAGACTGACAAGCATAGACGATTGAGCAGAAGTACACAGATTTTGTAGATATCTCATAATGTATCCTACACCCGAAAGGAATAAAATCATGACAAAAAGTACCTGACAACAACAGCATCAAGACTTTACAATTTTAGATCAATTTTATCCTAAACCTATCTTTAGGTCAATAGCTGTGTCTCTGACCTTTGTTGTTTTGAACTTATGATTATTTCAGGATATAACAGAAATTCTTTCAGATAGTAAAATTAATGTAAACTTAAAGAAGTGCCAATCAACTTCGGTACCGAGCAAGGATAGAGAGCGAGAGAAAAATGAATGCAGTAAGCTATTCATGGGAAGCCAAATCCCCAAGAATACGGACATTACTGATAAATTAAACAGGACCATCATATTAAAAGGTTAAATGTACACAAGAGCTCATTAAAGTATAAAACTAAACACCTTCGTAAATACGAACAAACACTGTTATACTTGGTCCTTTCTTAGCAAAAATTTGTTCAAACTTTACTTCAAAAGCATTACGACAAGCTAAAAGATAAGGAAAAAAATTCGTTAACATGTAGCTAGGAATTGCATTGTTCTTATCCGTCTGGAGTGTGGAGTTCACCAAAATAAAATTCTCTTCTATAAAAAAAACCTTCTAGAGTTTATAACAAGCAAAAAGGGCTATAGGTACAGTACACATTTCGTGGTACCCTTAACTCAAAATTCATCACTAGAACTCACCGTCTTGCTCTTTCGCAGCAGCTTCTCAGCTGAGCTAATTGACGACGGTAAAGACGTATCACTTGAGTATTCGATTTCCTGGTCAATGCCAAGGGCTTCGCTTATCAAGGAAGCTGTAGAACCAATGACGTCTGACTTTAAGGAATTAATGTCTTGACCTCTACTTGGTGGCCTCGCCTGCAATGGCTCTTGGAGGGCAGATGTCAAGGTTTTTCCGGAGAGAGGTTTCCAACCAAGTCCTTGCCGTACAGTGTAACCACGATACATTGCCTGAATCTTGGTTGCTGCTTTGTCCACTTCAGCCTGCATAAAAAAAGAGTAGCATTTTCAGCAGCTCAATAAATACGCAACATGGTACTTTCTTAAAAAGGACCATCGACTTTCAAGGTCAACGATGTATTCAAGTGCAACCAGTACTAAATCATAAAGGCAGACTTTACTGCAAAATACCATTCTGTTTCGCTTTCCAGCACTTTAAAAAGCGTGGGTATTATGGCATTACATTCAGTACTACACGACAATACACTACAATACAATACACTACACTACTAAAATGCTATACTGTACCACATTGTACTGTAAAGAAATGTAAGGTTCCTAGCCTATGCCATTGGCCCAGACGACAAGATATAAATGGGGCGTGGTCAACAAAACTGTTTTTAAACTTTAGATTCTCCACTTATACAACTACTAAGGCTTAACATTAACATACCATTCCTCTGTTCATCTCCGACTGTTCGTCTATGTTACCGACACCTAACATAAGAGCAGATTGAAATAAATAAAGTCACGGCAAACGTAGGTAAAACAGAAATGATAAATAGGGATTTTGTACACGCTGGAATAATTTGCATATTATGGTCCATGAGTCATAAACCGCGGTCATTTCGGGCGGTGACCTCCAATGATTCTGAGTGCCAACCCACACACATTTTAAGATCTGCGTAGCAAAAGACTTCTGACATTGTGACAATGGTCAATTGCCTTACTAAAAACCTCATGCCCGTCTGATACACGAATGCTTCAAAATGACTGGCTCAAGCATTTCACAGAACGGTCAATCAAAAGTTACTAATACAGAGTAGAAAAACATTTGTAGCTCTATCCCTCTTCTGAAGACGATAACAACCTATCCGCGAATTTTCGAACTACAAGGTCTCAATCTTGTGACAGAATGAGGAATAAGTACCATGCATAGGTGATATAACATAAAGAGAAGGAGGACTGGGACCAAACGATCACAGAGGAAAACAATCAGAATAGAGACAAAGGACAATAACAAAGGCAAGCATAGATCCACGGAGACACGCATACTATTCTTCCTCCTCCTTCTCTTTATATATGTATATATCACCTATGTATAGTAGTTAGTCCTCATTCTGTCGCATGACTAAGGCCTTGTAGGTCAAAATTTGGCGGATGGATCGTATCTTCTTCAAGAGGGGCAATGTTACAAAAGTTTTTCCATTTTACATGCTAGCCCCACGGCACTACAATTTTGTGAATCATTTTCTAATACAGAGACCGACCGAAAAAAAATTTACTACTAAATATTGATAATTATGAGAGCAACAGGTTCCTGGGTTATAGTCGGGATAACTAAGAATCACCAAAAAGATAAGAGGCAAATGAATTATAAAGCAACTCAAACAAATAAAAGTACTGCCAATAATGATTACCTGTTCACTCTACTTTTGTGCTATTAGTGAAAGACCTAACAAACAACTTAATAACTTATGACAACAGCAGAGACGTACACTCAGTTAAAATACAATTAAAATCTTTAGTACCAGGGAGCTTCCCGGTGAAAATTTCTCCTTCACTCGAAATCCCCAAAGACTTGGCAAAAGATGCTGGAGGATATGCCCATCTATCTGCTGAATCCGTTAAATTTTCTGGTGATTCTGTGGGTCTCGAAATCATCTGCAAGCTAGCTAAGCGTTTTGCTTCATTATCCAATCTCTCTCTTAATGCATTTGCTGTGGCCTGGATGGCTGCGATCCGTTCAGCCTTCCTCTTAAGGCCTAAAATGTAATAATTAAAAAAGTGAATAATATAGCATTCGCAAACTCAACAATGAAAACGTGGAAATTAGTCCAATTGAATCATGCGAGGATTACTCAGGAGTACATTACTGTAGTCTTAAACAAGACGACAAAATCACACAAACATGTAATTGAATTTATACCTATACAACTCTTCTAATACGAGGTCTCCATGCTCCTCTCACCAGGGCTTCGGTGGTGCTACTTAAACCTAAAATCCCAAAGTTACGGGAACATTGCTCAGCTAAAACTGTAATTTCTTACCATTGTGGCCCAGCAAACAGAATGTGTTTTATATTTTTCACTCCATACATGAAATGAACGCAAGTCAGTAAATAGGGATAAATATTCGAGAGGAAGTGTTGAATAATGGCATCAATCAACCAAATCAAATTGACCATCTAGGCTACAAAAATAGTAAAAGGAAAAGTCCTACACGTCAGAGTAATTTGTGAGATGCGTCATAACAAATGTAATTTCCATCATTTGCAAATGCCGCATGATACGCAAATGTCGTACGCATGACGTGTTAACGTCATACGCATCATACGCAAATACCATATGCATCAAGTGCAAATGTCCAATGTATCATATGCCGATGAGCATTCTAATAACACACATTTATAGACATTTCTTGAAATACTGTTACCAAACAAAACCAAATTGAAGTAATTTCTCCATAAACCTTCGTTATCAACCACGGTAGACTGACTTTCATCAGTATTTCTTTTTTTGGCACGACTACGTAACGAAGACCAGTTTCTTACAGAGCTGCACGTAAACAGTGAATAAGCCTTGACAAAACAAGGCTAATAAAGAAACCAAACTGCATTTGTAGAAAGCAGGGAATGCAATCTATACCAAGATTTCTAGAAGAAATTTAGTTTAGAAACGGCATATCAACAGCGTGAAATATGATACCAAACAGGGATGTTTACTTTTATGTCACTTGCTTAGAGTCTCTGAACATTAATCACCATAAAACCTTGCAAAAATAGAAAAAACGTGACCACCCCTGACACTACTTGATCTGTAGTCAACAGTCATGTCTTAAACAAATGGGACAATTTGTCAAAGAAACAAAGAGAGGCGAAGCCCCTTACTCTTATATACTTATTTTGTTGGGGCGACATTTTGGTCGCATCAAGTCCAAAGGAATAATTGTTTTAGTTACCCTGTGTCAAGGAAGGGAGGATGAGTGAATGGATGGATGGATGGATGGTCGGATGGAAGGAAGGAGGTATGTTAGAAAGGAGGGTCGGCCAGACGGATGGATACTTAAACACATAGATAGATCATAAATATATTTATTTGACTTCCATAGAAGGTTTGGCGGACCTTACCATGATCAGATCCTGACAGATCACTATCCGTTTTACCAATGACAACAGCAGTCACCGCGGGTACATTTTCACGTGCACTCTCTGCAGAAATAGTATTGGGGCTCAATTCAAGCGAAGCCAAAAGAGAAGAGTCCCCTCTGTCACTGGTATCATCAAAGTCTCCATTGTTATGACTGTACATCTGTGGATCTGCATCGTCATTAGTTTGTATTTCTATTTTCAAAAAGAAATGCATTACATTAAACAGACTAAACAAAAGTTTTCGAAAACAAATTGGCAATTCACCACGCCAGTTGCTTAACCATCAGTGTGAAAAAGGACATGGGTTTGATCAGTCTGCTTTTTCAGTTTCCTTGTTTTGAAGTGGAAACAAAATTGAGAAAATAGCAATTAGACTAACAGAGCACGCAAGATCCTCTGGTTTTGCACTAACAGGAGTCATTGTAACTCGGCGTTTCTTATGAGAATTACCTCGACGATTTTTGTTTTGTGCCAAATTATAAAATACAGCAGTGGCGCTTCTCCTCGGAGGTTTCCCCTAGCAGTCGTGGTTTCATATAATATTAAAATGCAGTGACAAGTAGACAGTGTTCTCCCTGGAGCGTTTTTGCGTGGGGCCCGCTACGCTGCTCTCATACACCGCTACGCTTCCACTCCAACCGCTACGCCCCACAAACACACCGCTGCGCAAACAGAACCAAGTTTTGAATGGCATCGTCGAGAGCTACATGACAAATATCAAACAACCAGCGAATGTGCTTTACAAAAAGCCACATCAGACTGGACACACATGCCACTTCAAAACACAGTGCACTTCTCGTCAGGATGCCGCTACGCATAAATTTTTTCCCAGGGAGAACACTGGTAGATGTTGATCTGCATAGTGATGTGGTTATCATCAACATATAATGGACACTTTAAAGCTCAAATCTACCCTTCGACCAAACGTTTTTCGCATAATTGTCCTAAGAAACGAACAAGCAATCAAAGAAAGAGACAAACAGTCGTGACAACTAGGTGTGTTCCCACTTCCAGTTTGCTTAAACATACGGTATAAAGTACACCATAGGCCTTTGACCAATTAAAGATTTTGATTTGAAGTTGCAACCATGTAACGTCTAGTATACTACATATTTTGGTAACGTACAATACCTTACGTGACTAGAAAAACCAATACTTCAAAATCAAGAAAGGACGTCATCGGGAGAGGACAACCTGAAAAATCATAAGACCAAGAAATAATATGCGAAATAAGGAAAACGCATACCAGACATCTGCCATCGTGTTGGTACATCCCTGTTGTCAAGATTCTGTGAAAAATCGAACCATTTGAAAAAACGTAAGTACTTATTTACGAAGATGCCCCCTACAAAAAATCACGTTTAAATGTCAACATACGGAGAGAAAGAGTGAGTTCAACTACATGCGTCCAAATGCCACAATCGCCAGTTCCTAAAGAAAGAGCTACGCTCTTTAAAAACCAAAAGTATACCAATACAATAACATAGCCTAAGCCCAGCTACCAGAACCAACAAAATTATAACAATTTAGCTTAGTAAACACGATTATGAGTTAAAAATTTGGTGGTATACAGGGAAAACTATGGTCACTGCACTGTGGGTCGTATATAATACATACTTGAGCTTATTCGACATTGCTGACAACAATGTAATTTACAAAAGCATAAAAGAAGACTCGAGAAAGAAGCTGGGTTCTCAGATTTGATTAATTATACTTTGCATCTAGACATTCCATTTGCATACTACTAAGAGCTGATCGCATCTAACTCAAAGACAGCCCAAACAATTACAAACCTCGCAAGTGAATGTCCCGTGTAGCGATTTTTTCTCCTTGTTGATTAGATTAATTCTTAAAGTTCTTTTCTGCTTCTGATACAATGCCTAGTATCGAAAGAAATATTATGCCAATAATATCTGTACAATCTGGTTCTCTTAGCAAATCAGTTAATAAAAATACATACATACAACAAACATAGTGTAGGTAATTGAATTAGCCAGATAACTAATCAAACCTTAAAACTTGGCGAATAGTTTTCTCCTACATTTTACATAAAAAGTTAACCATGTTTTACTTGTTTTACGTGAAACTCAGTTAATGAACCATATGTTGTACTTCGTTAATTATATCGTATTTGATAAGATTGTCTACGACTGAATGACAATAGCAATGCCATACCTGTAGCTTATTCTGTTGCTCTTCTTTCATTCTCTGCTGTTTTTTCTTATCATCCAGTCTTTTCTTTTTTCTTTCCGCGATTTTCTTCTCCATATATTTCTAAAAAAAAAAATTAATCATGAATTCCACTACCAACAGGGAACCTTACCCTTTACTTATTCAACTCTATTTGCTCCCAAATTTTCTAAGTTTGTCAGACACTTTACCGTAATTTCAATCTTCCAAAAATCTGGTGATATCAAACTCTGAAGTTACTCTAGCCTCTTACGTCATGTCTGCACCCCAAATTCTCCTTTTGTGGGTCACTACTACTTTAGTTGGATATATGCAAATATAAATGTTGTGACTCTGCAGGCCATCCGAGCATTTTAGACCAACAAAGCCTTGATCATGCAAGACATAAGTGGAAAGGAGAGCACAGGTTAGTACGTTGGTGGAGTGCTTCAAAGCCTCCATATCCGTACTATTTACAGCGGATGAATTAACATACACAAGACAAAACACAACAACAACGCGTATAAAACCATCTTTCTAAACTAGCCAGGCTGCCATTGTTCCCCTACCACGTTTAAGTGGTCTGGTTTCTAAAGAGTAAGCCCGGACATAACATCTACAAAAGTTTCAATTCCATCTTAAGGTTTGGTTTTCAACAACTGGCCAACGAAAGTTTTGTCTTATAACCGTATTCTGTCCGGAGGAGGCCAACAAAAGATGCTGAGGAGGCCACCTAAAGATGCTGAGGAGGCCACCTAAAGATGCTGAGGAGGCCACCTAAAGATGCTGAGGAGGCCACTTAAAGATACTGAGGAGGCCACCTAAAGATGCTGAGGAAGCCACCTAAAGATGCTCAGGAGGCCACCAAAAGATGCTCAGGAGGCCACCTAAAGATGCAGAGGAGGCCACCTAAAGATGCAGAGGAGGCCACCTAAAGATGCGGAGGAGGCAACGAGAGAGTCAGATTCTAGGCAAACAATGAGACAAATCAATATCCTAACACAGACTCTTTAGCCAAGAGATGTACATCAAATAATAATACGACAAACAATACAATAAAAGCATTCCTAGTACAAAGAAATTGGTCAGGTTGCCAATTGCAAAAACCTTGGGAAAAAAAACACAGCAAAAAAGTACCTTCACTTCTTCTTCATCATAGTGTCTTGTCTTTTGTTTTGGATATCTTTCCTCTTCTAAACAAGAGCATTTAATAAAATACGTGTAAAATTCTATCGCTTATGTCTTAACTAGTAAGCAATATCTTTACACCAATAACTTGCAAACTACACGTTTTTCGAATTCGGACTTAAATCCCCTATCTAGTCTTGGTTATGGCCAACAGAAACAAAAGAACAGTTCAAAATCAAATTTCGGATGTCTTCCTAAAGAGGCATATCACAACGCCTAGTCACAGCTTGAAACCACGTCCCGACTACTCTTTTTGGATGGACAAGAAACATATCAAATCCTGCTGACCGAAGGGAAGAAGAAAACACCTGAAGGATGTTCTATTTTCTGATGAACATCAGCTACGTGGCATCCAAAGGGTCTAAAAAGAACAGGACAGCCGCATCAAAACAAAAAGAAAACCCTACATTATGAATAACAAGATCAAGATTCTCATGCAACAAGACATCAAATGTTCCTTTTTACAGATCGGTTTTATGGGCAGATCCAAAGATCCATTTCCAGTAACTGAATACAGCGTTTAAACGGAAATCAGTTGACTATCATACCACCAATACAGGAGAATCAAGACGAACTTTGGAGCAAAGAGATACAGAGCAAAGAACAGCTGTCAAAAGGGGCGACACCCATAATCACAAAATAGCTGAAGCCAAGGATCACACATTCGACTCGCGAAAGAAGAAAGACAAGGAAACCAGCACTACAGCCAGAGAAATTTAAAAAAACATCCACTTCCTACAAGAAACTAACCACATAAATAAGACACCGTACACAATTCAAGAAATATGGCTGTCAGTAATAGAAAAAGAAACACAAAGTGATTCGGCGCCTCTTCTGTGGACATCGTGATGCAATTTGGGACTAGGACTGTAAAAATAAGGAAGATACCTTACTTGCCCTAATACATCATTAATAATTCTGATGTCAAATTTCAAACCACAACTGTCAGGGGAAACCCTAACGGCGAAAAAATTCCGTTGTATTCGCCAAAAAATTCATAAAACCATAACCATTGAGGAATTCTTCCTGGAATAACTCAGTTATCATGACTACTATTAGTACAACTCGACTGAATATTTAGAAGACTGGAAATTCCCGCCGACCTAATCAGCATGGCAGGGTTTTGAACTCTCTGTGGAGTGCTTCTTGATGTAAGCTGTGATCAGCAGGCTCACAAACTTGCTGGCTCACTCCTTTCATCAAACTGAAAGATGATTATACACAACAACGTTCTTGAACTGATACTATCTGATGCCAAAAGACTGGTTTTGAGTACATCTGTTGCCTGATCTATGCATTTTGGTGTCTTTCAAGGCTAACATTAACTTCAAAACTACTAACAGACTACACACTATTTTATAACCAATAAAAAAGACATAGACAGCCGTTTTTGGCAATTCGCAGATATTTATAATTAATGTGGTCAGTAGTTATTGTTCTGAAATAGGAGGACAAAAACCAACAAGCTCGCAAAAGTGAACCACTGTAAACTATAGGCATGACAAATATAGTACAAACATTTCACTTAATGGCACTCGTCTACAGACAAAAGAACAGAACTATATCGTTAGAGCAGATGGAAGGGACTGAAAACTCACGCAGTACGTTCCTTCTATGAAAAGATTGTAATACTGCCGACACTAACAATAACAAACATTATGTACAGGTAAACTTAAATGCAACTTACTCGAAGTCAGCTTAGATGCAGGTGCTTTCCTTTTTACGGACTGCTTGATGGCACCTACATTGGCTGTGGGTTTCTTTGCCGTTTCTTTCTCAGGTGCTTCTTTGTCACTTGTGTCTGAAAAGTCAATCCAAACAGTATAACAATTTAAACATTTTTTTCTAGGAACCTCAGAGATAAGATAAGCCAAACTATTTCATGGTCTTAGTGGCGCAATGAAGTTCATTATCTGAGGCCTTACAAATCTGTTCACCCAATATACTCATAAGGAATTCAGGAATACGGTTGATACTGTATTAACAACTTTGTGGTGTCGACCAAAGTTTACAGAAAAATGGCCAGCGACCAGAAAGCCTCGAAAAACGACAATATCAAGCAAATGTTACTTGTGGCAAATAAAAGTACATATTGCAATCAGGAGCAGCGAGCAGTGCTAATAATTCTAATACATTATTAGCACTTTTTTCCCAAAGTAACTTAAGCAAAAAAATCACAAATAAAAATTTAGAGATTTAAAATCTACGTCCTCTATAATAAGAGACATTTACAGTCTTTATTGCTGTGTTATCATAAAAATTTATTGGCGTTTAAATACTATTTTTTTGCCCAATCCCGTAATAGGGCTCGAGTTTCTTCCCAATTGGGATGTTGCCCTTCCTCCATCCCCGCCACGCTATTACTCAGCCAGTTGTAATAGTGAATGCGGGCGACCAACTAAAGCCTGCAACATATTTGTCTTTGCTTGTGATACAATGCCTCTTGTGAAATACGTAAATGACAACAATGTGCTATAAATTTGTTAAACTTAGTGGTGTGGCTGTCAGAACCATTTCAAATAGCGAGTGAAAGAACCAAGCCAAAATGTGCTTTCAATTTATCAACGCTTTATCGAAAATCAAGCTGTGTAAAGTTCTTATGACTTGCATATATATGGGCGGCTCCAAAGGGGGGTCTGAAGGGCTTCAGCCCCCCACACTTTTTTCAAAGAAAAAGGATTTTGTTCGCTGTTATCAAGAAATGTTATAAGCATAATTTCAAACATTAGTAACATCTGATTGTTAAGTCAAGCTAGCAGCAATGAATCATAGTCTTGCT
>JANTCA010012703.1:0-26634 GCA_024741275.1 Chironex yamaguchii | reverse complement strand
ATAGAGATAGAGATATAGATATAGATATAGATATAGATATAGATAGAGATATAGATAGAGATATTGATAGAGATAGAGATGGAAATGGAGATAGAGATAGAGATAGAGATAGAGATAGAGATAGGGATAGAGATAGGGATAGAGATAGAGATAGAGATAGAGATAGAGATATATAAATATACCATCGTTTTGTCGTTTCGATATTATCTTCTGATAAAGATAATATCGAAACGTCAAAATGATGGTGTATTTTTGAGTTATATATAATTTTGTACACTGTTTGTGAGCGTTGGCTTGTTGTGGTATTATTTGTATAGATATATAGGATTTGTTTCAGCTGATGATTTATTCTCAAGACGAATCTGAAAGACATGGACGACATCTTACATATAAAGAAGTTACTGCACAATATCCCAAGCTGTAGACATCGATTACAAATTTGGCACTCGCGTGCTATAATCTTGCTGTCAATCAGGATGTACAGGAACAGTAATCAGTAAATCATAGCAGGATTACCACACGATGATCAATTGATGGATTATGACACTGTACGAAAGTCGGAATGTCTTGATATGGTCGTTTTGGAGACACGTCATTTATATCTACCAGGTATACATTTGAGAGGCTTATTGTGTTAAATATTAACTACTACATTGTTTCTATTAATAGCTTCAGAACTAAACTGGGGAGCGGTCAAATGGATCTGGTGGAGAGAAAGCAAGTTTCTAGTCCTTCTGTTTGCCCAGAAAAACTCAACTTTCTCCTGCTGGCTGCAAAATGACCCAGGCTGTAAGCTCAGGGCTGGAAGAGACTCTGCAGCAGCTGTACCTTTGTAAAGAGTTTAGGAACGATCATACCAAAGCCTGGCATTTGAGGATTTGACATAATCAAGCGGCCCCTTTGCGATGGAAAAACAGAAGATACTAGTCGGATGACTGGAGTTTGTATTAAATATACAACAACCACCTCATTAGGAAGATATTAAATAGTAGATGAGCACGATCTTTGGGGTTCTTTGACTTTCTGACTATAGCGTCGGTTAGATGGATTCTACAAGTTTTTCTTTGTCTCATTTCTTGATTGAAATGATGATCGTGGTGGTTGTGAGGTTTCTAAAAAATGTTTGAAATATTTTTTCTTTGTTTTTCTTGTTTTGTCATTATCAGAAGAAGAAAAGATTGCTGTTCCTGTGTGAGAATAGTAATCTGGTATGTTGTTCTGTTGTTTAAATCTTTTCGCTAGATGTCACAATTTGGTCACTTAATGTATTTACTCCAAGAAATCAGTAAATGACCAGTCAGTTTTCTCTTGACCACAAAGAGGAAAGGATGTCTTCTTGTATTTTGTCATTGACCAATTGTATAATGACGTTTAATGACAAATGCAATGCTATAGCTGATCCTGAACCAGAATTAAACAAACTGAGTAATGATTTGAAGCAATCGTTACCAAAAGGAATTAAAACGCTACAAAATGAAAAGACTTTTGGCGAGTTTAATTCCATGTATTTCCGATACAAGATAAAAGCGGTATGAAAAACTTGAGTCATAAGGCTCTTGGATGAGTAGAATTGTATTATGGAAACGGAAAGTCTCAAAAATATTCAAGAATCTTTCGGAAAATTCGAGAGTATGAATACCTTTTTGTATTGACAGAGCAATACAGATTTGTTAATATTTGCTGCTATGACATAAGCAGATCCCCTCTAGGTCTTATTACTGAAAATCCCTTCTGCTGTAATGATTACTGCAGTGTACTCACCAGTCCTTCATTTGATGCTGAAGTGGATAAAGCCCTTGATCATGCATGCATCTTATCATGACGCCTTTGTTCACATGATCATTAGATACAATTTAGATCCAGGATATCTTAATACGAACTCCAGGACATCAATTGTGTGTGGTCATTTGTCTGGTATCTGTCTGGTGTGACTGTATTTGTTAAAGTTTGTGTTAGAACTTTTCCCCCACAGATTACATTGTAACCTATCGAGTATTGACTGAGGATATTAAGGCTATTAAGAGAGGATACTGCTGGTAGATACTTTGTAAAATCAGTTATCGGCGACATAGCCTTGCTTTAGTCGAACATCATTCGTTTTTCTACTGACTTTATCTTTTGAGCTCTTTTATAGAGTCGTCGAATAGAACTTTAATTTTCGACTTGAAGAGATTTTGTATTACTAATTCAATCTAAACCAAGGATTAGCAAGTGTTGTTGGAGTCGTTTGGTTAAAACAATATGGATATGAGTGCAATAGTTTGCAATTTCGTGGCCCTGGAAAGCTCACAGTCTAGGTTGCCGCTCCATTACAGCTTAGTATTGTGTATAAATGTCCTCGTAATGTTCTGAAAAAAATCATGAAAGGCATTTAAACCTCATTTATTTGACTATTGCGTTATATACATTGTTATGTTTGCAAAGAAGTAAAAATCAGAAGCATTGAACATGAGAAAATGAGAGCGAAAGAGTCAGTCATTTGGCAAGATCCTTGATTTCACTTGTACTACTGAGAATATCAAGATTTGATGGCTAACGTTGGGTAGATTGAAAAATTGCAAAGCTTTAGAGATTTTGTAGTATAAAAGGTAAGAACATTAGTAATAATGGTGATGATGATGGCGATCATAAAGACTTATGTCTCACTATTCCTGATTTTAAAGTAAAGAAGTCTGAATTTGTTTGTTCAGACAGCATTGGCTTTAAGAATTGCTAGTTCTAGTATTCTAAATGGAAGGGAAGCTTTTATCGTGTCTGCTTTATGGGAAGTAAGAGGACGAAAGCTTATTATTCATATTTTAAACGTACAATAGCCTAATTACTTTGATGTAGGGAGACATTGAAATGTGCCCCAGGCCAGCTGCAGTATGAAAATGCAACACAGAGCTTGAGGATCAAATCAATCCATGTGACGTTTAGGCATTACATCAGAATGTATGAGTTCTGATTTGAAATCATGCTCACATCTTTGTGCTTATTCACAGTTTCAATGGCATGATCATTTGGACTTTGAATGAGGCTCGACTTAATAACACTATTGCAAATCAAATGCACGACACCCTGGAGTTTAGTTAGCAAGTCAAGACCAACCAATAAGGGAGGTGAAGTAACAGCCTACATCTCAGGAAATGATTTCATAGAATGCCTTGGCTTAAACTAAAACCAGCCAAGTCCAAAGGAATTTTACAAAAGATAATTCACCATCCTCTTGATACTTCTGAATATTTCCCAAAAGAATTTGACGGTTTGATGTTTTTGTTATTTTGAAAAACGATGACGCACACACATTACATAACAATTAATCAGAGTTACATAACATTTGGATAATGACCAAAGTGAGAAGGAAAGGAAGATAAAAAATGGAAAGAAAGAATAGGATAGAGAAGGTATTGTGATTAGCATACGAGGCTCAGATTGACACAGAACATGCTTCTAGGCATGCAATATGGAGAGCTTCTTTAAGCTGATAGACAGAATTGAGTCAGACGACAAAATAGGCATTAGAGAACGCATTTTTACAATCTTATGATTACTGGAATTTTCAGTACATTGTGAGAGTTACCATCAATCATCAATGATGTCTGAATTTTAATAAAAGAAATATCAAAAGCATTATTTCAACTTCTACACATGACTGAGTAAATTATTTCTCATTGTTGGTCTTGAACAAGTGAGTGTTTTTCGATATCAAGCATGACGAAATGTCTCATTTTTGCTGCTAAGCAGGAGACTGCTTGGAAAGCTGTGTCTGAAAAGAACAGGACTATTCTCTTATCTTCAAATTCTTCCGAAGCGCGTCAGGTGACGAACGTACATAAAAGGTTGAAAACATAGAGGATGTGACACTGGAAATTTTGTTATGATTAGAATGTTTTCGAATTGATTGCCTGGCTAGAAAAAGATACGGATATTCAAGTAGAACTTACGTAATCATCTGATGAGATAAGTGCTTTTTTCATTTTAGGAACTGAATTAAAAGAATATTTGCAGTTTGAAGCAATTAAGAAATGGAGCTGAATTTTAAAAGATTTCTTCAAGCCAATATATTAAATTGTGCAAACAATTAACGTAGCACTCCCTCTTATCTTCCTACATTCTGAAAAGCAAATCTCGATAAAAAATTATTGAGAGCTTTTTATCGGCCTGTCCAGCTCACTTTTCTTGCCATAAAATTCAAATTTAATTTCAAATTCAATGTAATCTAGGCAATGAATGTATATTATACCAATTTTTAGGAGAGACTCCTAATCCAAAATAATATTATGTTACACTATAAGTACCGAGGTCCTGCTTTTTCTGTGTCCTAAAAATTTCTGTGAAACATTACCAATGCAGACAAAAAACATCGAAGTCATTTAACTTTGTTCAAGTTCAAATTACTTGGTCTGCCTAGGCCCATTGCAGTTAAGAAAATGTGTAACATTTGAGAGGGTACATTGACATCCTGCATTTTGAGATACGAAAGCATGAAAAGATACCAAAGACCAGGGATAGTCAAGTGAAGTGATGTTTATGTGGCTATGTTACCTTCAACTAACAATTAGGCAAAGGAGCAACAATTTTAATTCCAGGACCCTCTACAGCACAAATGTGGTCATAAAAATCATCACAACGTACATCTTAATTATATGCCTGCAGACTTGTAGTGATTTTGCAGAGCTAAATGTGACCCTTCCGTATTTGCTTCTTTAAATCTACAAGGTTCTTGAATATTATTTCCAAACAATTTCCCTCCACTTCCCCTAAACTTTTTCCGTTCTTCCTGTTATAAATCAAAGAGCGATATCTCAGCGTCTCCAACATTTGTTTGCTTTATTTGTGTTATACAATAATAAAAGAAACAATTTATCGTGTGGCTCACCTCCCTTGCGAATTGCATTGGAAGTTATATAGTCACGTGACCCGAAATTGTGAGAACAAAAACGTATATAGTACTCACGATTGCTTAGGCGAAAGAGTGATAATGAAGACGATGGCAATCGTGATAATGATGATAACGAAAATGAGGAGGAAGACGAAGTCTGTAAGCCCTAAGTAATATTTATTTCCATACACCTCGGCTGGCTCATAAACCTTGCAAACAATAATAGCACTTACACTGTCAATCAGGCCTACGATGCCTCATAACAAATGCATGAATCAAAGTTCATTCTTCTGTTAAAATTATCCTCACTTAGAGAAACTGTATAGATAACGCCAGGTCATCATATATCTGAAGAATAACAGCCCCTTAATCGAGCGAAAGGATAAAATCTTTCCCTCTAGTAAAGTTACATCTTTTTGTTAGTTCTTTCGTATGGGTTCTTCGCATACTCATTACAGGTTTTAGCTGATTCTCATTCAACAGTTAATGGAATTTACTGAGAAGTGAGCTCTTTATAAGAATGGGCTATTGTTGTCTGCTTTCACGAACGACATTTTGTTTATGGTAACGAGGATTCGAAAGCAGATTAGAACTCCAAACCACTGACTTGCAAGATCGTCATCGTACCATTATACCAAAAATAAGGATCAGGCAGTCGAATAAGAGAACGTCACAATGATATTATTTCAATTAATTCATAGTATCATAATACAAAATAGTTTATCCAAATGTTGACAGAATGTTACAAAATGACGTTTTATTTTTTAAATCCACATTAAATTGATCTGGTGATCTCTTTACTAGACCTTTCACGGCCATATAATGCTTCTTTTCTGCCTCGGCGCATCGTGAGTCCCACTGCCACCGTATCGCCTCAAAAGCAAACAAAGCATCATGCATTTTATCTCTGTTGAACTCCACACAATTTTCTGGGCAAATTGAAAATCCAAAAGAATAGCACAGTCCTTCTTTGATGAGCCTTGACACTAGTTCTTTAGTTGGAGGCTTTCCTACTCCAAATTCGACGTAATGTCGAATATGCAGAGAGGATCTCGCAATAGGCACTTTTTCGTCCTTTTTTATTTCATTTCTAAAATAACTTACGTTTACCATGGAAGGAATCCATCCCTCTCCGTTCCAGTTACCATCAGGATCCCATTGCAAATGCCAAGCATATTCATCGCGATGATGATACCACACGTAATTGCAGAGCATACTGAAATGACAGTAACACCATCCTCCGATTTTAAGATAAAACGTTGCTCGACTGAAAATTTCTTTAAATGGTTTGTTATGTAATTTTTCAACGTATGCTCGCATTTCGATAATATGAGCTACTTTAAATATTACTGGAAAGTACGCCATACACTGCATGACCTGTTTTACTCCTAAAATAAACTCGGCTGACTGAATCCAGCAAGGAATCGTTGGATGTCCAATACGACCAGTAACGACTGGTTTACCATTTTCAAACAAGAGATCATCAGTCACTGCAGTAATAAACAAAGTATCAGAATCCACAAATCCAACATACTCCCTGTTGGTGCAAGAGTCTG
This sequence comes from Chironex yamaguchii, assembly GCA_024741275.1. Classification (NCBI taxonomy): domain Eukaryota; kingdom Metazoa; phylum Cnidaria; class Cubozoa; order Chirodropida; family Chirodropidae; genus Chironex; species Chironex yamaguchii. Next base: position 20,214 of record JANTCA010012703.1, on the reverse strand, counting down.
CATAAAGCATGTCAATATACATTCGTATATGACCCCAGTTATGAATCATTTCATTAGAGTAAGGCTCCATGTAACATAATCTAGCTGACAATGTCGGATAGTGTTCGGCTAAATGATCTCCATAAGTGTGATCACCTTTTTTCTCTTCGTCAAGAACAACAACAATATCGGACAGGTATCTTGGGACAAACAAGTGCATCGTTCTGAACAACCATGTGTCTACTTGATGCTTGAAGTCATCGTTGGCTGTAAATCTCACATATAATTCTAAATTTGAAATTGCTTTCTTGTGTGAATTAGCATTAGTTTCGATTTCAGGAACTTCTCTCCCTCCAAGCATTGCTAATTTCCAGTCTCTGTATCTTTGAACAGACAGGAAAGGCGAGTAATACAGCAGAGTTAATATCACAGCACACACCAGTACTACTATGGTAGCAGAGTGCGTTTTGCCAACGATAACCATTGTTTTCCTGATAGTCAATTCCTACCTTCGGGTTTCTTCTAGTACTTACACATGCAGAGACTCGGTTGAACGAATTTAAGTAGTAAATTTCAAACAATACTTTATCGATAGAGTTTTTATTTGCAAGAGAATGCCCTGGATATGCAGAAATGAACTTCTTTGTGAGAACTCTTAAGAAATTTTATAACATATCATTGTCACGCTAACATGTAAACCTGCAACAACCTTGTTTTGGTCTCATGATCATGCTTTTGCTTGATATACTTATACGTATTTGTATGACCTAGATTTACAGAGTATGCCCCGCATAAAGCATCTGTCTTTTCCGCAAAGGTTTCTTTCATCCAGCTCTTTGTAGGCAATAGATACTCGGGAACAAAGTCCAAATCTTGGCTAAACATTGACAAAAATATCAACAGAAAATAGCAAATGCATTAACAAGCAAGAAGTACTTATATAGTTTTTCTTTAATTTCGTGCATGTTGATATTCCGAAATGACGACATTGACAACAACTCTTTACTCATTAGTTTAAATTTTGATTAGCTAAAATAATCACATTTGACTCATCAAACAACACCCATAAACGAAAGGGAATATGGCTTAAATCAAATTGCCAACTGCCTCGTAAAACACCCGGTAACGATAGTTCGCTATGTCGATTTCATGTTTTGTTTGCAGTTAAATTTTTGTTATTTCAATCAAAGGGAAATACTAAGTCTTTAAGTCCAAGAAAGCAAACTGTACAGTCATAGACTTGGCTTTATTATGTTTAGGTGTGCAACAGCTGTGGGTTTTGAAAAATGATCATTTACTCAAGCGACAAGCTTAAATAAGACATTCTCTGATCTATTTTAAAATAAGAAAATGTTAATATGGTCATGAAAACTGTAAGCCTGCCCGTTAGGAGGCAGAGACAAAAAGGCGGCCAATTCATGTCACCTAGCCACAATGTGTGGTAAGTCATGGAGATCAAGTTATACAATTTCCACAACCCCACGGTCTACTCTTTGTGCCGATCTGCCGGATCGATGGCGGCTTATTATATAGGGATGAAATTTTAATTCCTGCTCACCGACACCCGTTGCTTGGTGCAAAGAAAAAACGCCTTGTCAGTGTGCCGTGACGGGATGCGTTACCTCATACGGCTGGACTGGGTCTTTTTTCAACTGACTATTAGTTCAGCGTAGACAACATCTTTATAGATTTTTGAAATCAGCGACTCAGCATTAGGGCAAAATTTAAGTTTGTTAAGTATTTAAACGATAACAGTAATAATTGTTGTTTTGTAATCCACAGCTTTCTAGTCAATTACTCGTTGGCCTACGTGACAATGACAAATAGAATGACAACAGAAAAGTCGTGAAAAGAAATTTCAACAGAGGTACGAGCACTGAAATGTCGGGAATGATGGGTGCAGAGTGACTGACTATGCGGTTGATATGCCGAGACATGATTCAGTAGCCTCTATGTGGGCGCAATGCAACCGTTATGACAGTCTGACTGAGGTAACCAGAACATGCATTCGACTTATTTCTGTACAATTAGAATAGGCACGAAACTTAGATTTGATAAAATCACTTGGTATGGCATATTATGATTTTTCTCGACTTTATTAGTCTGAGCCACTAAGAACGGCTGCATCTCACAGGTCACATTCTATTTGTTCTGTCAGTCCACACTCTCCCCCTTTTCTTGATTGCCAAAAGATGAAAGTTAGCTATGAGAGCCATTGGCCTAAAATGTAATAAACATCGACTCCAAAAGAGCAAGAAATGACAGCAAACTAAACAACGAGCTCCTCTCTTTGGATGAACTTTGTTTTCGTGAACAACTCGTCATTCCACTTTGCCCGCGCTGTATATTTACGCTTCTTTGGCGAGTCCACCAATGTACGAGCCATTTTTCCGACTTCTACAACAGATAGTGAAAAATGTCCTTTTATTTTAGTCTATACCTGGACAATGGGATGCTTCCATCCGGATAACAACTTTTTCTTTGAATTGTACTTTAAATGAACTGAGTGTTGTTTGATAGACTCATTTATAAAAGCATCTTTTGTCATTTTGATTGGAAGTTATTCTGTTAAATAGGAAATTCAGATAGAATACGCCTTATTGAGATGCCTTATTGTAAAAATATTTGATGTATAGCCGAAAATTCCAGATTAACTTAGTAAGGTAGATTACAGAGGTGACAGTACTGGTTTGTTTTCAGTGTTTTTTGCACTTTTCTACTTCTTTTCCCCTATTTTACTTCTCTGTGTTGATCACAAGGAGCAAAATAGTGTCTCTTCAATTTTACTAAAAGGAAAAGAAAGTTCCTACAGCCGAGTGCAACTTCCTTGCTTTTGGCTCGCTATTATTACGTTTCAAAGGCTTTAAAGTCAAAACAGAGCACAAAGTTAAGAGAGCTTTTCAGCTATAATATAGTGAAATCTCGGCTGCAAATAAACAAGGGTTGATATATAATGTATTGATAGTAAATTGTTTCAGAGCTTTTATTTTCTAAACTTAGAATTCCACTTCACTCTGCATTTAGTGACTTGCTCCTGTCGTCTTAGAAACTGGCAAACAGGCGTACTACTTATTCACCATTCTTCATGCTTTCACACTTTTCCTGCCTACTCCAAGTATAGCTGCTTTAACAATAGAAAATTAAAAGTCTTGCTATCTGCTATTGTTAAGTGTCTCTCTGTCTGACTCTTGTTTAAATCTTCTAGACTGGGCTCGACTGCTGTATATTGTTGCTATTATGGCTAGTAAAGTTATATATTATTGCTGGGTTTTTCGTATGAGTTCTTAGCATACTCGTTACAGAGTTTAGCTGATTCCCATGCAACGGTTAGTGGAATTTACTGAGAAGTGAGCTCTTTATAAGAGCTATTGTTATCTGCTTTCACCAATGACATTTCTTTATGGTGACGAAGTTTCGAACGTGGATTAGAACTCCAAATCACTGGCTTGCAAGGTCATCATGGCATCCATTACACCACGGAAGGTTATAGCATAGCTCAAGCTAGTAAAAGTACGGCAACAGTTAAAATGGACAAGTACCACTGTACGCAAAAGGACTTGGAGAAAATAACTCAAGATGACCATGATGTATTGCACAGCCATCGACAGTGTATCTACTGTACCTATTCCATTTCCTAGGCCTCAAAGGACCCACAGGATTTTTCCATATAATCAGATTTTCAATATTTTTTTGACTTACCTATTACATGGGTAATGTTGCCTAGTGCACAGGATGAATTGTAAACAACATATACCAGACTTACATGTAGAAAGAGAACTCGAGTATCAGTAATAAAACGTCAAAGTTGAGCCATAAAATAAGCAAGATTTCCTATTGATAGTAACATTTACCTTTGTTTTTTTCTAAAATGCAAGATATACATACTTTATTTGCAAGATTAATTTTGAGTTTCTTGGTTTGAATTTGGCAACATTTGTAACATTCATGAATGGTAAATTTTATTAGTCTTTATCAGTGTTTATTAAATGTTTGGAAACCAAGATTTGTAGAATATGCGACCTTGATTCCATTAAGATAATATAAATGGATCCTCTTGAATCACACAGGGTACAATCCAAAGAGATACAGTGTAAAGTTTCCGTTGAAGCAGCGGCATTCTGCATCAAACACAAATCAATACAGGGTCAGATTCTAGTCACTAGTATCAATCAATGGAACCTAGAGGCATGTCTCGGACAAAAGTGCAAAGACTATCATTGTTCAATCAAACAAGTTTAGATCTAAACACTAGTATGAACTTTTAACAATTTTGAGTGCTATCCTCCATTGCCTCTGGTAAAGCAAGTGGCAAGTATTTTTATTTGACCTTTAGATAAAGTTGTAATTTAAGTTAGGTTTCGTTAATTTCTATACCATCAAATCTAGCCTGTCATTTTAATAGCACTCTTACCCCCTGTTGTTAAATAAACATTTCTGCATGCTCCATCCAAATTAAAACTAAAAGTGGTTTTGCATAATATTAAAATTGCTTGAAAAGGTGACGTAATAAGATGTAATATTATGAAATATGTATCTTTCGTAAGAGTATAATATCAAAGTGCTTTTTCTTGGTCACGTACTTATAATAATTCTATTTTTTGTTTATAAATAATACTGAGATAAGAATTTTTGCAGACGACCTTGGTCGATCTCGTTGTGTTAGTCCTTGATTAGGCTTGTAATGTTTCAAAAGATCTCATGCTATTTATTGGCAAAGCATTCTTCTGTAGATTCAAAGTCAATGAAAGAAAAGTCCACAATAATCCGATAAAAAACGACTAGCGTTTGGAAAACCTCGTTAGTACTAGAGGAGGCTTGAATATTCCTGCCACTAAAGAGCAATGCATTTGATTATGCGACTTGCCAGACTGTTGCATTTTCTAAGCGAATCATCATTATGCATTCAGAAAACTACAAAAAACAGATTAAAAAGGTATATCAAGAGCTAGGACAGACGAACAATGGAATCTTCTTTCAAAAGACGAAATTTTCTTTCAAAAATCGCGACGGAGAATTGCACTAAGGAAGCAGAACCTTGTGTTTCAGAGGATGTGGTTGGTAAGGCTAGTCTTGATTCTACGTGTCTTCAAGAAACTGCAAATGAAGAATTCGTTGAAAAACAATGGATTAAAGGGAAGCGACATTTTGATGGCAAAGATAGGGAAGACAGTAATATTTTCACAGATACTCAATATATGAACAGGGGGTGGTATGAGCCAATATGTTTTGGGAGTGGTGCTGACTTTGAGTTCATTTACCAGTTTAAAAAATGTCTAACTAGAATACTAATTGTTAATATACGTAAATGAACTTCATTAATGTAAGAATTAGTGAGGTTGTACAAATATTATTTGGATATTGTCTGGTTATTAGGTTCCTTTCTTTAAGGACAAGTACCACATTACTAACAGATATCCACTTATCTTAGGATTTTACTCCCCCACAACCCGGGTTTTGTCCGTCCCTGTATAAGAATGACAGCGATGTCATTTGCTACTCAGTTATATACATACTTTGCTTGAAAATGTTCCTATTGAAGAGAACCTAGAGGCTAAAGTCTACTCTTTTGGAAACACATACTAGTGAAAGCAACATAGTATGTACCGCTAGGACAAAATTCTATTATTGGAAAAATTTCAGCATTTGCCCTCAGTGGAAACCTTACCCCCGCTGCCTTTAGCGCGTGCAGGTGACCCTGCCTCCACACCCCACGGAAGAAAGGTGTATCTCAGCCTTGCACACTGCTTGTTGATACTCTGTAAAGTCTATTGTAATGATAGGTTTGAGTAAAATATGAGAATCTGTTGCTCACTGAGAAAGGCTGGACAAAAATTTCGCAATGCTTTATTACGACAGAGTTCCATTTGTTGTTTACAGAATCTTTTGAACATTGTTCCTTCTAAATAATGCAAAAAGTACCAAAACTCTTGATGCCACTATAAGGAGTGGGCATTTTTGAATTGAAAATTTAAATCCACAGACTCAAGTAGCAAGTAATTGTGACCAGACTCCAAGTTAGCATCCAAAGCGACCCTGTTGGTGTGTAGAATTATTCTGAAGAATATAAAAGAAAACTGCTCCAGCTCATTTAGTAGGTTAAAATGGTTTGCGTGAGTTCACTGAAATAGTGCATTCATGTGTTGAAATTCAAGCACTGCTTTTAGAAGCATCATATAAAGCAAATTCTGTTCATTATTACACATCTCATGTAATTGTTCTTGCCATAAAACTATGTTCCTTCTTTATAGCAATTTGAAAGTCAGTTCCAGCTAGACTTTATCATTCTTGAAATCGCCTTATAACATTTAAGCTATCATTTGGCTGGTAATTGTACAAAGGTGCTTGGTTTCTGTCCATCAGTTGTGAGGCTAATTATTTGATTGTTACTTTTTCAGTGAATACCAATCATTTCAAACCAGTTGCACGTTTCTCACAGCAAGTACTCTACTGATACTCGGATTCTGGTATTGGCTTATCTAAAGATAGAGCGAATGACAGATACACTTAAATGCAAAAAATTAGGGATCTTTCTTAGACTTTCGTTAACAGAGAATGACTTATGGCATAGACGTTGCCTGCTCCCTCAGTTCCCAAGTCACCACAATTTATCGCGAAAATGGATTAAAGACTCAAACATGTTATTGGCCGCTGTTACAGTACATTGGTAGGTCCTAAAAAGACCGTTACGACAGTTTCCTGATTATTGCGGATTATTGTACTTTAATAAATCTTAGTAATTTTTATAAAATGGGGACTATCAGCTTTATTTTATTTGCTTAGCTACACTGAGCTTTGAGGAATATACGTGTAAGAATATAAGATTTTGCAACTCAGTCTATTTTCTTAATCGAAGTTGTTCTCATTGGCCCTCCAGTGTACATTACCCTATTCTGATTGGTAGAAAGCACATGTATATTTTAATTCCTTTTTCGTATGACGCCAAAATTCAGGAAATCTTTCTGGTTGACCTTTTGGTGACTTTTCGCCAATTTTGTGCTTCGACGTGCATGTGGATTACGGCAACATTGGACAGTGACTGCAAAATGACACAAAATAAAATTTTCAGCAAGGTATCGGCGACTGCTTATCTCATCCCAAATGACACTACAACTTTCGTGGATGATTTGGCTGATTCTGAAGATATGTGAAATGAAAAATTAAGCATTTCTGGCTTGTTAGATGGGAAGAGTAATTGATAAAAGCACAGTTGGAGGTGTTATATCACGAACAGAATCAGAGCATTAACTAAATCATCGTACGATTTTTTTGACAATTTTTCGTAGTCCATACTTTTTCTTGAGGCAGTCTGCCTGTGTATTTTTTGGCGTTGAAATAACAGAATGGACAAAATATTGAGTTTTAAACTCTAGAAAAGCAATAATAAATTCTTTATGACAGCCAATGTCAGTCATGCTTGCAACAGAATGTAGTTGTAACGAAAATGCACTCCAGAGAATCTTTTTGAACTAGATAGCAAAAACCTCGCTAGCTTTCTTTGCTTAAGCGATAATGTAACTGTAAGGAAACTAGCCTTTAGCTTACAATAAACTCTTGTATCTAATCTAGTGGTAAAACAGTCAGTAAAGGTGTAATGTAACATTACATTGTCAAAATGAAGCTAACATTGTTGTTTGGTCAATGATAAAAAATATCAAACAAATGTTGTGTAGTAACAGAGAGCTTCCTAACCAGTGTTCTTTCTATCAACTATGATCATACACATGCCAATATTTCAGTAATAGCGTCTGAAAATTCGATACAGGAGGAAACTATTGCAGTTTGGGAAATTTTCACATGAGTAAGGAAGTGTCGACAATCTTTCTGAAAAGTAACACATTCTGGGTTATCTTTTCAAATTTTCAACACACCACGTTAGTAATTTAAAGGGCAAATGCAAGATATGTCAGTGTCCATAAGGATATCAGGAAAATAAGAGCAACGTTTTAAGCGGTCTTTGATAACGCAAGGAGTAATTGATCTTTGTTCGCATTTTTTTTCGAAGAACATTTACATTAAAATTTTTAAAATTAGGAAGAGCTTTTACAAACAGTACACACCTGCAAAGCTCACTTGATTTCGTTTCAAAGAAATTAGTAAAAAAAATAATGAAAATATCGTCTGTAAAGGAATTGTCAAAAGTAGAATGATCAAAGATTTTGGAGCGTGAAATCACGATTTTCTAGTAGGTTCCCTCCCCTCTAAAAAGCTGTTACAATCTGTGAACTCTCTCCCTCCTTTAAAAGGTGTGACATTTTTGAAAGGTTGCTAAAGGGATATGTATAAACACCATCAAAGGGTTCTACTACAAACCTTTAGAATCAGCCCAATCTCCAGCATCTGACAAAAAGTCACAATGAATTTCTCAGTTCTTAATAAGTATAATTGCAGTAGAAAACTCGCTTGTAACAAACGTTAACGTCACTTTACTTTTCGTGTTTCGTAACCAAAGTATTTAAGGTTGGTTATGTAGATTATCTGTCAGCTCAAACATTTTTGCTTGCTAATAGATGTTTGTATTAAAATAAGGTTTTGCTTTGATCGTCCACTTGAACAACTCGAAACTTTTTAAGGGCACAGTCAAAGCATTGCAGTCGTTCATTAATAGTCCTAAATTGAAGGATGTCCTTGCTGAGCAAGGCGGGAAGTGCTTCAGTTTAGAAGGATTCCTTGGTAAATGTAAATGAAACGTAGTCATTGCAAAGTGACGTCTTGTTAATCGTTCGTTCGTTTGCTTCCATCGACTCATCCGTCGTTACACCTGCAATTCGGTAGAGGCTAACCAGACCCTCGTGTCATCGTCTAGGGAGATGATTCCGCATTCGCCATTCGGAGGCCGGTGTTTAAGGTACGATTCGACATTGTGGTCCACTGTCTGTTGTGGGTAGCTGCAGTCACTTGCAGCGGAGTCTCTCAGTCCCCAGGATTCCATAGTTGCCGCTAAACGTCCTACGCCAGTTCTGATGCGGTTGAGTGTTGTCCACTGTTTGCGTGGCAGCTCTTCGCCAAGCAGCTGACATGGTTCCGCCACGAATCTGTGCAGCCTGGAGCGATCTGCTGTCTGCCACTCTTCTGTCCAGCGACGTTTCAGCCACTGATTTTTTGGGTACGTCAACCGGCGTGGAGCCCAGGAGCTGGTGGGCGTGCTCGGCGAAGGGATGTCGTGACTTTAGACGGGCGCGTTGTGGGATCACGGTAGCGGTCTTGTGGAGGAGGTGGTCCTTGTCGTTGACGGCCTTTCGGATCAATGCAAGGACAGCTGCTTCTCGCTGAAGAGGAGATGGAGCGATCCCTGCGAGGATTGGTAGTTGGTTGACTGGTGTGGCACGCATGCAGCCAGAGACAGTGCGTAGGGCGTTGTTGAGTGTCGTGTCCACTTTCTTGATGTGACATCATACCGGAGCACAGTACTCGGCGGCAGAGAAAACAAGCGCCTGGGTGGAGATGCGTAGGGTCTTAGTTGAGGCTCCCCACGTCGTACTAGCTAGGCGACGTATGAGGGTTACTCAGGCTGATGTTTTTGCCGAAAAATTCTCCAGGTGTTGGCGGTACGTCAGTGAGCGATCGAGCTTGACCCCTAAGTACGTCGGCGTTGTATGGAACAATAATCTGTTATCACCGACCTTGATGTTAAGTTCGTGGCTTGCCTGCTTGTTGTCAAGGTGGAAAGTAGAGGACATAGTCTTGGCCACGGAGAGCTTTAAGCGCCAGTTCTTCGAGTACTTGGACAGGGTACTCATGTCAGCCGTGAGCCCAGCATCGATCCTCTCCCAGCTCTTGTCAGACAGCAGGATGGCGAGGTCATCTGCATAGCCATAGTTCTTTGACAGTAGTGTGTTTGGGATATCGTGAGTGTAGATTTTGAAGAGCATGGGAGCAAGCACGGAGCCTTGGGGGAGACCATTCTTGAGTCTTCTCAACCTACTGCGTTGGCCGTCGCTGGTGTGGAGGGTGAAGCTGCGGTTGCTTAGCAGCTCCATGTTGAAACCCACCAAGTGTCTGTCTGGGATGGTCTGCAAGTGTTTAAGACGGCGTTAACGGAGCCAGACGGTGTCATATGCCGCTGTTAAGTCGATGAAGAAGGCACCAGCTTTTTCCCCTCTCTGAAAAGTGTCCTCGATGTCCTGCTTGAGGAGGGTCACTTCGTCCGCTGTCGACTTCCCACGTCGAAAGCCAGCTTGCTCCTTTGTTGATAATTTAAAAAGACAGAATTTAAGTTGTAATGAGCGATAATTGGTAATGTAATCATTTGGTTACAGGGTTACAAACACACGTTCCCGGTCACGATTCCTGTACACGGTTGACTGTATAGAACTCATAGTCTTTTTGGCTTCCACGACTAACGTATCCAAGACCTTGCACTGAAAACTTTTCAATAGAAGAGAAGTACTACAGGGAGTTTAAAAGGTAAGCTTTTCCCTGCAAATGCTCCTAAGTTAGCTCTTTTTAGGGCACGCTACAGAGGCACCTCAATACAGCAGACACCTTGAGTTGAAGACCCCTAGGTAAAACAAATTGATTTCCGTGAACAGATAAAACCATGATCAAACGCTTACAATAAAAATTACTTTGTAGTGGATAGTATATAGTGGACACATCCTTATTGTGGGCAGAATTTTAGGTCTGAGTAAAATTTTTTTATTGCTAACTAGCTTTGAATAGCAAACATTCCATTCTGTTTCAAACTTTACTAACTATGAAACATTTCAGAAGTTGCTTAAAGGCAGGGTTACAGGTAAGAATATTCAACAAGAATAATGTTATTTTAATCGCAATAAAATTGTTTTTATCCCATTCTTCCATGTATGCGGATGAAGAAATTGTCAAAGAATGTTCTTATCATCTCACCTTACTGTTGTTGAATATCCTTGTCAAGAAAGCATAAGATAGGTTCTACCAATTTTGCAAAACTTTTCCAGCGTTTAAGCGCAGGAATAATTGAAGAATATTATGTTAGGAATATTCATCATTGCTTTGAAAACAAAACAAGTTTGTAGTAGGCTCGGCAATATAGTCAGACGAGGAAACTGCAATGATTTGTGCAACTGTGGTCCTTGCTTGTGGTTTGGAGATCACAAACCTCAAAGAGAAAATGAAACGTTTGGGTAAAGAAATGGTTATGCAAACATAATGAAAAAGAAGCTAACAGCAACATTTTGAACAAACTCAAGCTTACAGACTTTGAAAATCTTCGACGATTTCTACGAATGAAATCTGCTACGTTTCAGGTAATGTTACTTTCACTTGTTACTCTGTTCAAATAAGACTTTTGGTTGGATATCAAAAACGAAACCTCTACAAAGAAGGGCAAATCAGGGGTATCCTTACTAGAATCTTTATTGATATTGCTTTCCGAGATTTTCAGAATATGTTGTTATGCTAATATTTTATAAAGATTTCATTTCACGTGAATGATAATTGGCTGTTTAATTTTTGAGTGTAACATATTTCAATCATAGTAAAACTTTGATAATGTTGATGCAAATGTGGTGTCTAATCGCTGCTACTATTTTATGTAGTTACTTGTGGAGGAGGTTGGTCCCCTCTTTGCAAAACAAAGAACAATAATGAGAGATCACTGTAAGATTTCTGGCAACTGGAGGATCCTATGAGAGTTTTAATTTCGTGATCATAAGAGTACTTTCTCCAAATTTATCCTGACAGTATACCATGCAATATTCACCACATTTAAGGATAGGTTGATGATCTTACCAACAACAATTAAAGAGTGAAAAAAGCTAGCAACTGAAACCTCCTGCTGATGGCAATTTCCGAACTGTATTGGGGTTGGTCATTTGTACATTAAATAACAGAAAACGCTTTTGCAATATGGATAAATTATTTTAGAGCCTTCACAACAAAAATGTGTCCACAGCCAGATAAGGTAGCAAAAATCGCATTGGTTGCTTTACTACTACACATGTTGTGAGACCTATCAAAAGATTGTTATACACGCGAAGGATATTTGAATCAGGAAAATAAAAACGGAGCAGTCGATCAAGGTGACTGGAGGGATGAAAATGTAAGCAATTCTGTTCTTAAAGATTTGCCAGCAAGACGAAACAATTATAGATTTAGCAGAAGTGCGAAACATATAAAAGATGTATTTGATCGTTTTTGAGGACTTGCTCAGATATCTTGGCAGTGGAAAATAAGCTGATAGCCAAATAAACTATTCTGAAGAATATGTATAATTGTATAATTGCGTCAATATCTTATGTGTAGATATAAGACAAAAATAAGAAATAATAAGCGTAATCATATGCATAATAATATGCATGTATCTCTCCACCTTTGATACAATAGTCTTTCAGTAACAAGGAGAATTGGACAAATAGCTGCTTTGTGGAGAGCAAAGTTGAGAAAATAGATGAGGCTGGGAACCAACTGCTGCGTTTAAAAGGTTAAACTGCGCCGAGGCTTGTATTTGCCATTTGCGTTGCAAAAGCATCTGTTGGATATTTGTCTCCGGATCTTTTGCATCGCGGTCGCAGATTTGAAATAGCTGTGATTTCAAAAGTTCACAAAAATCATATCTTCTGAGCCGATTTTTTGCTGAGTTGGTTTTCTCGACGCTATTTGGCTGTTGCCGTTGACGCATATTCTTTTGAAAGCAATCAGCTTGAAACTTCCACGGACTGACGCAAACATCATTTGCTCTTGCCCCATTGCTTTTGAGGTTTCTTCCATTCGTGTTTGTGCCCAATAATAATTCTTTAAATCAGTCAGATTGTTTGGAATTTGTTTGTTGTAGTCACTTATCCCATGCTTTTTGAGATTCTGCACCAACAATGTAAGGGTTTTTTGTCAAATATCAAGATTAAAATAGTACTTATTCTTTGTGTTGTACAGGCTTTCATGCTGTGCCCATATTTCGCTGAGGAATGTGGTCTCTTCATTATCCCAAACCCTTGCTGCATCGCTTTTAGCAGATGAGCGCCCGTGCTTTCTACCACCTGGAATTTGTTCCAAATTTGGCTCGTTAATTTGCGTTATGCCTGAACGTCTTCTGTTTCACCCCTATGAAAAAAGAATCATTGCCTTTGAGATCAATTTTGATTCATATCTTTCAAAATGATATTTTTAATGACATTTGTTTTAATCAATATTGTAAGGTAATCGTTTGTTAGACTGCTCATAGGTTTTAATATTTTGTACAGAAAATTGCTTTACAAAAAACTGAAATACTCAAATGCTTATCCTTTGAAATGAAAGCTCGATTGATTTTGTTTCCTAGCTCTATCTATATTATTCATTTATAATTTAATCACAACATTTCCCAGCACAAAACTTTTACAAACTTGCTAGGGGTTGTCAATTTGTCATGAATGTCCAATACTAGTTTCTTATGGCATGTTACATACAAATAATTAAACCTTGGTAGTAGACAAAATTGGGCAATGCCTTCCAAGTAGGCCAAGCGTGTCAATTACCCTTGACCTTGGTCAAAATCGAATTCAATGGGTTCCGTTTAGCAATTCGCGACCTCATGCCAATTTAAAATATTCTTCATGTGGGAGAAAACCAAAACGGCGCAGGAGAGCGAGAGGGTGAGATCACCTCCCCTCAATATTCTTGAAGACAATAGTCTCTTGTTCTAAAGCAATTGATAAATGTGGCATCATCTTATAAAGTCAAAAGGCTTAACACCACCCGACACCCCTCCCCCCCCCCAAAAAAAAATGTCCGCCACTTGGCGTGGTTTCCTTGATTGGAATAGCCCCGTGATGGCGCTCGGTAAGACTGCAACAAGTAAGCGTTACAGTGAGTTGTGGGTGACGGGACTCCCCTTGGAAAGACTTTTGTTTCAAAATTGAAAAGCAGCTCAAATACGGTCCTGGTAGAACCCTGTGGTAAATGTTTCGAGAACAAGGGAAATCTATATGAAGAATGAATGGCAATTTTTAACACAAAATTTCATATCATTAAAAGTATATTATACAATTTATTGCGTCGCACGATTTCACAGTCGTTGTAGCACATAATATACTGCACAAAACATAGTTGAATAGCAATAACATTTGATAAAATACTTACTCGTCCATGCAAATTACTTCTCGAGGGGCTATACTTGCAGCATGTCTTTCCTGCAAATATCTTTGATTAAATTCGTTTGTTGGCTCCATTGCCTCTCCTTTCTTATGATCATCAAGTTGAAAACCTCATAAAAACACGCTTGACATTTCATACTATCGTTCTAATATTCTTCAATGCGTGATTTAAATCAAACCAGTTTGAGTTAATTCATGTTGGTAAGAATATCCAAACAATAGTAGGAAGAGACGATATGAATATTCTTTGACAAATTCTCATGGTTACGCAAGGAATAATAAAACATATCCCCTGGGATTAAAATTGCATTATTCTTGTTCGATACACCTTACAAAGACGACAAAAGTACTAAGTTTTTATAAAAAAAAGGAATAAAAATATGAAAACAGAGTATGTGCTGGGATGAGTCTAGAGTTGTTATCCCTTATGTCTTTCTACATATAATTTACGACTTCATAGTAACTTGGTTGATTTGAGTAGTTGCCTGCATTTACACTGTGATACTACTTACTTTAACATGATGCTTCTCTCCAGTTTTATGTTAAATGTAAAGAGTAAAGTCCTTACCAATACCTATCTGGAAATAGTCCGGTGGCAGGGACAGATAAGCGTGCATTGTGGTCCGTACAAAGGTTTTTTACTGTTTCTATACCTCTGAGGTGTGCTCTTTAAGAAACTGGATGATGCCACTCTGTCATCCTTGGGCAATCCGCACAATATGCAGATTAAGGCCGCCATTAATGAAAATCTTGTTCTCGTCAATACCTCAGTAACTATGCATGGTATCAAAATAATTTTGGTGCATAAAGCATCCATAAAGCTTCAAGTTTGCTGAGACTAGTGCCGAGCAGTGATGAAGATGATGTTGACATTGGACTGGAAAAGGTTGCTCACCAGATTGTCCGTGATGTAAGGGAATCATCAGTTGACGACAAGAACTATCATGTCAGAGTTGATATGGACATTGCCATTGACTGTGTGAGTTCCACTTTGTTATCATTGCTATCACAGCTTTCTGCAAAGTTGGACCACACCTTACCAGCCGCTCTCATTGAAAACATTGTTATAAGTGGTAGATTCACAACCGTCCAGATTGCGCTCGGTGATGTCTTAGACAGGAAAGGGTTGATTGAACAATTTTATGAGTTTCTTGCATCTTGCAGCTATGATGAAGTTCTTAGGTTCAAAGCATCGGCAGCAGCAGCAGCTGTAAGCAATGCATCGTTAAGAGGACATGTTCATGCTGAAAACAGTCTTTTTCAGCTTGTCTCTGACAATTTCGATGCACAGAATTCGTCACAGAATGGGCTCCTTTCCACGCACTCTCTCGCAATGCTACTAACATTTGTAGATAAGCATGGTAAAGATGATGCCAATGTCCAGACCTTTCGCCGCATAAGAAAGGATGAGATGAAAGAACAGATTATCGAAGATATCCCCGTGCCTTCAAGTCAGGTGAATTGTTTGGTCTTACCACTTCGAGTAATGGTGCAACAAGTCGTTGCTTTGGAAAGGGCCCGCCATTTAGACTTCGAGTTCTTTAAGTGTGTTGCCACAAGCACAAACCCTATCGAGTTCGGAAGCTTCAACACCAAGTTGTGTAGAGAGCGAGGGCAGAGTGTGAAACCAGTGACAAAGGCCGTGTATCTGCCATTGATTGATATGAATCCGGCTCAGCCGGACTCCATGCTCACAGCCATGACCTAGGCTCAACGTCTAACGAAGGAATGTGGACAGGACATTACTATTCTGACAAATGATCAGCAGCTCTACAGAGTTGCAGTCAAAGTGAAATGGGTTTACCCAGAGAGATTCTCGGATTTCATACCAACGCTAGGAGGCATGCACATGCTCATAGGTTTTGTTGGCTCTGATATTAAAGAAAAACGAGACTTTCAGTAATGGCGGCCCTAATATGCCTATTCAGCACAAAATATTGGTGTGATCTTTACTGAAATGGCTTAATCTGATTCTTTATCCCTAAAGCATGGGGATAGACACCAAAATTATTTTGATACCATGCATAGTTACTGAGATATTGACGAGAACAAGATTTTCATTAATGGCGGCCTTAATTTGCATATTGTGCGGATTGCCCAAGGATGACAGAGTGGCATCATCCAGATTCTTAAAGAGCACACCTCAGAGGCATAGAAACAGCAAAAAAACTTTGTACGGACCGTATTGCAAGGTTCTCCAAAAATCTGGGGGGCAACCGGACTAAAACGTTGTTTATCAAAGCACCTAGAATACATTTTTTTGATATCCTGAGATTTCCATATGCCTCTGCCTGGTTCCAGACTGTTTCGGCAGTGTGTTCGTAACTAAACCAATATTCTGGAAAACGCATTGCTCAGCAGCTAGAGGTACGTTAAGTGTTTTTAAGAAGTAAATTTAAAAATCTGGATGGCATATAGATTCACCCTTAACTTTAGTAGCTGTTCAATTGAGCATTTGCAGCTCAACTGAACACTGGGAAATTAACACCGGAAGTGTCTGTACTCGGAATTACTGTAGTGTATTTCATTGATTTGATTTGCCCTATTTTGCTTTTTTCGCCTTATATTTGTCTTATATTTGTCTTATATTTAATCGTCTACACACTCATCAAAAAACCACGGCATAATCAGTTTTCGATATCCCAAAGACTGCTGAATATAACCTGCATGCAAACTGCATCATAGCAAATTTTTAATGCAACAACTGTATGTTATACACATAGTCCGACTTGTATCTGCCCCTGGTATCTCATCGCCATTTATTGCCCTAATCATCACAAAGCCTTGCCATCACTATGTGGCTGATAAAAGCTCGGAAAGAATGTATCACAATATTGAGTAATCTCGTAGATACCTCTTTTCCAGCAGAAAATGCATTAATATAAGAATCATGTTTAATCAATATCGTTTGCTACAGCCAGCCATTATGCTCAGTTGGTTGACACAGTGAGGTTCAGAACTCCCTACCCAGTTTCCTCGAGCAAGATAGTATAGAGTTGAAACTTTTCTTAGGCTTTTACGAGGAATCACTCCAAAAATATTTTGCGTTTGCACTGTATCGAACCCAGATCGGACTGTACAGTATGACTAACAGAAGATTGGAGCACTATGTTTAAAGCACTTCCACTTGGAAAGTTTGTTAGCCTTTTCTTATCCGTCCTGGTTTTAGGGAGTTTGGCTTATATGAAATCGTAAATCAAGATGACAAATTCATACAGAAAATCGGTCCTTGGTCGTATTAAAGAGTATTGCACAATCTCAGATGTGTTACTTCATTACGAATTGCCAGTTCCAGATTACAATTTTAGTAAATCACCTTTTTCAGAATACTAAAGTTTTGTATCTTTCAGAGAAAGTGCTTTCTACGTATCCAAACTGTGAAACCTAACTGACCGATCAGCCTGCATACGGGTCTGTTACGGAAAGAAGTAGAATCTTTACCTCCTCTTTTTCAAAATCTAGTTTTTAACATTGGAGGGTATCTAACAGATCCTTAGCAAAGTAGGATCTGATTGATCGCTTGATCACTTCAGTGGCAAGGATCTTCGCTCTACGGTATAAATACTATAGTTTATTCTAGACTTCAATTTCCGTCAAATACACCAAGCTAACCTTCAACAGTGAGGAGACATTTGTTGCTATTTTAGCTAACTACAGTGAAGATCCTTTATTGTAATATTTTTTTTGTTCGTGTTTAAGTCAAAGGCTGGGGTAAAAGATTAATTTTTCTTAGTTTTTACGTCATCTGAGCTTGATCAAATCTTATTAATGGAAGTATCTCTCAGCAAATGACACTATTGGTAGCTAGTAATAATCTGTTGTATTAAAATCAATTTGTAATAAATGCTATCCGTATTGCCTTGCGCTTTCCCGAGTGTGGGATTGTAAATTGAATTACAATCGACGAAAGAATCAGATATTGAAGCAGCAAGCAAGGAAGGGAGTTGTGCCACTACCTGTGCTTTAGAAAATGGGTGGAGAGTAAGTTATTTGCCACCTCTTAAATTTTGGGAACTTACTTCTCAACGATTTTTTCGCAGCTATTATCTTTAGCTTGCCGCCACCTAGTACTTCATATTTTAGAAAGCTTCTGCCATTCCAAGTACGCCTGTCATACAACTTATACGTATACCTAGACACGTTATCCGAGGGAGGCAGAATTACAAAATGTGTGTTTACTAAAAACGTATTGACTTGAAAAAAATTAGTTTTTTTAATGTCGCATTAATCACAAACTCCCTATTAGCTGAACTGTTCGAGATATGGCCAAAATTATAGTAGCGTATTTCAAGGTTAACAAGATGATTTGGAGACTACTTTCACAAAACAATCTAGTTTCCAGCATTTGAGTCACTGTAGGAAATCGTTATTGGTCTCACGTTCACGGTCATTCTGAGACACAACAAGTAAACTCACCATAAGACATTTGGTCATTACGGGATTTGAGACGAAAAAAGGTCATGTAGCTCCTTGTATGACACGTACGTATTGTTCAACTTGAACGTTATGGACTGCAAGTTATACTAACTTGTCTCTGGAAAACAATTGTGGAAAAAAGAAAAACGATGTGAGAGCCTTTAATGTCTTTTTTGTCGGTCATTTTGAAGTTGAAACAGGTGGTTGAGCACAGTAATAAAAAGCGGAGGGCGCCATCTTGCTCTTTGTGTTATTAAGACGCTATTTGCTTATCTAAAATTTGGGGCATACCATACATCTTTGTGAGAAAGGCCATCTTTTCAGACACTACAGCAACAAGCTGCCCGCAAATCTTCCCCAAAGCATATTTTTCATTTGGTGTTTTAAACAACCAGCCACAAGCTCGTGATGAATATTAAAAATACGAAAGCAAGAAAAAGACTGATGATATTTGTGTGGTCAGACGAATCTCCATGTTTACAGCTTGAGTTAAGTATTGTTAAACACGTACTCAACCTATATTTCAATCATCGCAAATCGAGTTTCGGAAAATAGGATTTGCTTGAATGTTTAATTATAGTCAGTAACTTGCAACATGCATTGTTATTACCAATAAGGGGAGATACACACCAACGCCGGAGAGATTGAACTACTTTGAAATTGAACTTCTTTTCAGTTAGAAGATCGATTTTAAAAGTTTGACAACAACAAGCTACGAGATAAATGGACGAAAAGACATGTTGTCTGCATTAACGACTTCCTAAGTCACCTTTTCGTGCAATAAATTATTAACCAGTCAAAGTACACTACACTGGTTTCAAGAGTTTGAAGCTGGGGACCGTGGCTGAAATCCAGATATAGCGATTTCAGGTAAAGTAAGGGTAGATCTGACATCTCTATGTAGTTGCAGCCGTGTGAAATCACAAGATGTTGATACATTTGGGAGAAAGAACTATGTGGTAACTCTTTGATTATACACAGAGCATTTATTAAGTGAGATGTAATATTACGTCTTAGACCACCGGATCGTCAAACCCGGTCTCACGGCTGCAAATCGGATGCATTTCCTATGGACTTGGAAAGCTCATAACTTTACCTCTGTTCTTTACACAAGACCACTTTTGTCGCCTTCTTTATAAAACGAGTGGAAACTATGAGTGGACAAAACTCATACCATAACAAACGAGTCGAAAACCATTGATTTTCTCTTAAAAAATCCTAGAAAAGGTATCCCCCTCATTCCTCATTTCAAGAGGGATAGATTTTCCCCAGTGCTGGAATTTTAAAACATGCTACGAGCTCTATGCAACGGTGTTCTAATCGGGTTGAGTTTTCTTTTTTTGAATCTTTTTCTTTATATTTTGACTGAAAAACTGTGAAAAAATATCATTTGAGTATATTTATTTGCCAGTACATTCGCTGGAATTCTTTCTGTCTACAATGTACCAAAGTCTGGAAGGCCAATAACTGTCGGATAACTGGCACAACAAGATCATCTTTTCACCTAGGTTCATTGGAGTCTGCATTCAAACAAGAAAACCAAGATTCTGCAGGCAGAGATAGTTCATTTTTTCATAATGACTTCCAAAAAAGTCTCCTTCCATTTTACTTCTGTCTGCCTTTTTCATTGTTTCTGATTTTGATGGTTTTGATGCATGTTTCTCATAAAAGTGGTTTTTTAATATGTTTTTATGACATACATACATACATACATACATACATACATACAAACAAACAAACATACATACATACATACATACATACATACATA
>JANTCA010012692.1:0-20467 GCA_024741275.1 Chironex yamaguchii | reverse complement strand
AGGTGATAACAACAAGGAAGATGGCGAAATTCTGGCAAAAAGAGCCTGCTATTACCTTGTCCTGAATGACAATAAATCAAAGCGCATCACAACCAATTTATTATACACAAGATGTGCGATGTATACTGCGTCTTTCTGGCATTGGTTCTTTCGTTAAGAGCGAAGTTTGACCAACAGGCTGAACGATGCAGCTGCTGGCCACAGCCAACAAGAAGATGACGACAGCAAACACGACGTTAGCGATAGCAAACACAAGAATACTGGCTTTGTGGTCTTGTTCTTCTCTGTAGGCAGAAAGGGTTCGTTTTTTCACTAAGACTCTTCCACTAATGCTTTGTTTCTTCATTTTCTCTTTGCCTGTTTCCTTTCTTGTTTATGGTTGGCTAGTTTTGCTACATGTTTCGTATAAAAAGGTTACCATATATCTATACTTTCCTTTCTGACGATTCATACTCTGAAGAGTGTCAGACGAAAAAAGCTTAAGTAAATTATCAAGGCGAAATGCAACTCTGGAGGCAATGATGGTGACAATTAAGGCAACTTACACGAAGATATATGAGTTGGAAAAGATCTCAAACATTAATTGCCTCTAGGTATGGACGACTGAAACCATGTATTCACAAAAGCAAAAAATATAGGCTACCATCATTTATTTTCCCCCGTTGACTGTTTCTAGACTGAACAGGATTTAGACTCGTACAAACAACAACTTGCAATTATACAAGCAATCTCCTCATTCATGTCATCTGACGGTGTTACTGCCCAAAAAGCTGATAGGACTATTTCAACAAATGATTGGCCACTTAATACTACTTGTCCATTACAAAAGACAAGGATTCTGACCAGATATTCGCAGTTTAATTATTCGAGACACGATGAAATTTCTTTACTCTCAAAAGTGAGTTCTAAAGTAGACATGAGTGGACTAGCCTTTGTAGAAACCACGAGGGCTTAGCTCCGTATAATATAAAGTACTGCTATTCCTGTAAGATAAAGTATTGTCTGCTAAATCAAACGAGTTAGCGCCAGACAATAGTTAACTTCATCAGAGTTTGATGGAAAAGGAAATTCTTTTTGAAAAAGAAACCGAGCAATCTGCTATCCCATCTAAATGTTAATCACAGTCATCGACATGTCTCGCAAATAGTAACGATCTGCCCCTAAGGTCTTACCATTGCTATTTATGGCTACTAAAGATTGCCTTATACTATTCCGTAAGACTTTTGCTTTGATTACAAGCGCCAACAATAACCAATTTCCGCTTTCTTAAGAAACAGAAAGAAAGATTTTTGTCCAAAAGTTTAATGGAACTTACCCAGATGTTGCCTTGCATTTGCATGGATATAAAAGACAGTTAGACGCAACCAGAGGCGACTTTAATGTTATCACAAGGTTCCTAGGCGGACACAGTTCTGGCTATGGATCAAGACATTTAAAGATCTTTTGAAATGTACCCATTCAAGCTTACTGATAAGCTGCTTCACCCATAATTTGACTAAGATTTTACAGACATTTCTGAAGCTAACCATTAGTGAGTATAGGCCACTTAAGCCTCTCTGGTCAAATCTGGTTGAAGAACTCTATAACTTTATAAGATTGTTGGAACTACGTTCTCTTTTGTATCAAATCTCACAAAGTCTCGCGTGCTCGTAGCGATCTCTGCACCCTTTGTTATGCAAATTAGTTACTGCGTGATTTTCCGGCCGCTAGCGACCAAACTCTGTGCGCTTGAAAATAGAATAAAGGTCTATTCCCAGGGTCACAGAACTTGGACGCCAAAGCAAAAAAGTTTTTAGCACTTCGAGTGACATTTGGAGTCTTCCCTTTGTTCACCTAGTCGCCGCGGTCTTGCTTCGGTCTTCATCTCACGATCTCGACGTGAATCTAATACTTCATCGCGTGATCACTATTTTCAGCAAACCCTGACTGGTGCAGTAGATTGCAAGAGTAATGTGACCAAGGTAACTATTCTGAGCATTGCCAGTGCTCCGAGCTCACTCTCTCATTAACGTGTACATCATAGATCCAATGCATCATTACTCTTTAGTCCCGCAGTAATTACCAAGTTACGTTTTCATGAGGGTTTGTTTGTTTGTTTGTTTATTGGTTGTTTGGTTTGCAAAATAATTCAAAAAGTTGTTCATATATCTATATAAATTTTATCATACGTTAGTAGTCTGACCGGCTCAAGATGATTCTTTTTTAGCGATGAAAACCAGGATTCTGGATCACTTTGAAATTCTTGGTAATTATATCCTTATAAAACCACTAGTAGTTAGGAAATCCTCATGGGGATACCCCTGTTACCAAGACGCCACGAAAGACAGGTCACTTGAATATTGTGAAACTAAGAATCACGCCTGACCCCACTGTCTTGCAGGAGGTTTGCGCTCTTCGACTGCTTTTTAGTCTTTGATAATACTGATTGGCATGCTGGCTAACCTTTCTACAAGACCCTGTTTACACTAGAGCGCACCCAAACGGATCCGTACTAAAACAAGTATAGATAGGCTTTCCGTTTATACTGGAACTGATGGATCCGTCCCAATATGGATCCGCTATCTGTACTAGTTTGAGGTAGTTTTCCAGAAGTGTACCCGTTTAGGTCCGTTACAGTTGAGGTCCAGTGTAAACGGCTGGAACGGATCCACACGGGTACGCATCGAATACGATACTATGAAATTTCTCGTCTCGAGGCCGATATAAAATGACAGTCCAGTGTTAGCACGCCGCCAATTTTAACTTATTAAATCAAGGATGTACAACGTCTGAATCGGATAGAAATACTTACCTTGCTATTAAATATAGTTTGCACTTTTAATTCTTGGCTCCAACTCTTAAACTTGGCAGCTGAATGGAGCCGTTCTAGTATAGCTCCCAGTGTATAAGCGTACTGATTTGGGTCCGATGCAGTGTAGACATTATTATGGATCCAAAATGGATCCGTACGCTTTTGGATCCGTACCAGTGTAAATAGGGTAACGTTTTACGACTGCAGCATTGCCTTTGCCCTTGCATATTCAAATCTATTCATAATATATATGCTGCGATGTAAGGGATAGTATATTCATAGATTATTCTGCTTGGATCGGACAGCATTTTATCTCTGAGAAGAAACACAAAAGTGATAAAGTATTAATATCAGCACAATAAAGGACAACAAAAGCATTACCTACCATTGCAAGCTGCTTCAGTTGATCTGATACGTCACGCAATTCTTTCAAAGACTTTAAAGCACCAAGCGGTTCTCGCAGGTGAGTATGTTTGGCAAGGCTGGAGAAGTGAGAAAATATATTCAGGGTTTTATACATTAGAAATACAATTTCAAAGTAAGTTTGAAGGTGCTACTATATCATGTTAATACCAAATGCGATGGTAAACAACAGCTTGGATATGATTACTATTTAAAATAACATTAATATCCATGTTCAAAACACAAATGGTCACTCCATCAACAGTATTTTTGCCTTTGAACTGAGCTTTCATCCCTAAACCTTCGTTAACTTTTCTTTAACTAAGTTATCCGTATCAAAATAATAACACGATTGAGACTGCAGAACCTCTTCCAAGGCCAAAGTTTCAAAATGGCCCAGAATTACAAAGGCTAGCTGAGATCACTTCCAAATGTTAATAGCTTCTTCTTCTATGGACCAATACACACTTCTGATAAAAAGGCTACCTGGATCACTTCCGAAAGTTAATAGCTTCTTCTTCTATGGACCAATACACACTTCTGGTAAACATTTTGTGAGTATCTGACAGTAACATTTTGATAAAGTTGCTAACAGAGAAACAAACAAACAAAAAACAGTAATGAAAACAATACCTCCTAGGCGGAGGTATCAAGAGTTTTACACATCGACTTTCTAAAAGCCGCAAATAAGCAAACTTTAAAAAAGCGATATTATCTTCTAAATAACAATAAAACTTTCGATATTGTTTGAAGATTGCTTGTGCATTCCGACAGATATAATAACTAATGTGAATCCGATATAAAATTACAATTAACTATAGCACTAGGTTACAAAAAACATTTTAGTTAGTTAGACTATGATTTTCAACTGAATTAGGACCAATGTGACCCACTGAATCTAAAAATGACATCCAATCTTCTTAATCAGATAAAAATTCTTTACATTTTTTGTGACATTATAAGTTGATTTTGTTAATATTTCTCGCCAATAAAAAATCATTTTCAAACCGAATGTATTTATTAAATGTTAAAAACTTGAATTTGTGTCAATTGAACAATAGACATTGATAAAGTACACGTAAATTGAATGTTACAACATCATCGTGAAAAATTCAGGGCACGAACTTTGCATTCTTTGAACCTTTGACTGCTCAGCAGCAGGAATGTCTCTCTGCAGAGTTTCACAGTAATATGCCACCATGACTGCGCCCCAGGGTCCCTGATACCTGGTCTCCCTCCATCTCTTTTATGTCCTGATCAAATCTCTCCCCCTGATGATTCCAGTTTCTCACGAAACCGACCCATATATGAGAATAAGTAATACAGTTTGATACTCATGATACTCAAAGTTTTTCACGACCCGAACAAGGCCTTCCATGGTATCAGCTCCACTTCGTTCAATGAGTTTTTAAACTCAGGATCTCTTATGAAGTGACAGATTTGAGTACCACTAAATACGCCAGCTTTCCAAATTCTCTAAGTTTACTCTCAAAAAGCGTGGCACAGTAAGTGAAGTAGAACCTGAGCAATATCTGTACAGTATACTAAGTCCTTCTCTTCAAAAAACCCCCGAGAAACTCTACATGTCTGTTGAAGTAAAAGATGATGCAAACAAAGATGTCAGAGTGCATGTTCTTTTCCTTCAGTCTGGATGCAGACAAGATTTTGAACTGGATCATTTATCTCCTTTTGGAAAAAAAGATGCGGAAAATCATCGTTAACAACAACTTCTTCAGCTTCTGGAGCACTAGAGGAATCTTCGTCATTGATATTCGGAAATTCTCCAAAGACAGATACCGGAATTTCATCACAGTGAGCTACAGGAGGATGTACTATTTGAAGATCGGGACACTTGGCTGCTTCAGTTCATTCTGTCGATTTCAGTTACATCAGTAACGCAGAAGTAGCAGCCAGTAACATGTTTCGTCGGATCCCTCCAAACCATGGGAATTCCAAGCTGCAGGCAGCTCTTCTTACCACCAAAGATGCTAACTTTTAGCTTCTCTATAGTTAATCCTGGAAAAGCGTGGCACAATTAAGTGAAGCAGAAGCTGAGCAATATCTGTACAGTACACTAAGTCCTTCTCTTCAAAGCAAAAACGGACAAACTCTTGTCTGTTGCAGTAATTCTGATTTCTGAAAAACTCGGGGAATCTTCGTCATTTATGTCCGAAAGTTTTTCAAACAGATACTGGAATTTCACCACAATGAGCTACAAAACAACGTGCTTAGTTCAAATCAGGATTCTTTCTGCTAATCCCAGTCACATCAGTAGTGCAGAAGAAGCAGTCAGTGAATGGTCTGTCGGCTCCTTCCAAACCATGGAAATGCCAAATCTCAAACAAATCTTCTTTGGTCCAATGATGCAGATACTTGGTGCATGGCGTGCTAATTCAATTTGACAGAACTCCAAAAAGCCAGCGTACTCCTTTACACACAGCATACAACCTTCGCCTACAATGCCATGAATACAAAGATTTGTCCCTTTCTAATCACATATAAATCAAAGGTTTTATTCCAACTGCCTTTAACGAAATGTTTTGTCACGTAATATAGCACGGATGTTTTATCAACATGTCCATGACAAGTTACATTATCGGACAAATCTTAAGCGGCTTAATTCGTTCAACATAAGCAAAATTATGGGCTGTAAATTTGGTTCAAAGAAAATATTAGGCCATTTTTGAAGTATCACAAAACACGAGAAAACAGCTTTTATATTTGCGCTTGACATCTTCGAAGTAACTTGTTGGCAAAAAGTGAGATTTCATTTTATTGCTGTATAGTGTACCATTTAACTTCTTTGTCTCAAAAAATGCAGAAAATGTTTAATCAACTATGTTATTAGTCGGACTTTAATAGCAGCAGGTGACGAAAATAAGAGCTGACAAAAAATTTGGCCGAAGTTTAATCCACTAAAGAAACAATGAATTCCAAAATGCTTGTATCCAATGTCGTTTGCTGCTTTTCGCATTGGTGAAATTACCGAGAGGGTAACGTACGAAATTAGATACCACCCTCATGATGCCTGTAGTAAAATTAAACGTCAATGGAACAGCTTACACTGCATGCCAAAGTCGGAATAAATGTCCCCTGACACATGACAGGGGAGCCAAATATTGTTCTGCGTGTGTTAAATACTCATCCGCCATTTCCCAGACTGGAGGCTGCAACCCAAGAAAAATAGATGGATTATGCAGTAAGCCCTCTGAAACGTAAAACAATAAAAACACAGTAAAGTTGAGGTACGTTTAAGCATTCAATAAATAAAAAATAAAACTCCGGACGATATAAATACGTTTTAAGTTATTCAATTAGATGAGAATTTCTACGGATATCTTAATACAGTAAAAGAACCATTAACGGCCTTAGTTGCTGAGACAACAACAAAATTGCTTTTCATTTTCACCCACCATCTTACTTATCCTCTACTTCTTAGTATATCGATTATTACTTTGATTTGTCCTTTCGAATTTCCAGTTTTCTGTTTTTATCTTTTTTAATTTTCTGTTTTCTGTTTTTGTCCTGTATAATTTTTTGTTTTCAGTTTTTGTCCTTTCCAATTTTCTGTTTTCCGTTTTTGTCCTATCTAATTTTCTGTTTCTGTTTTTGTCCTATCTAATTTTCCGTTTCTGTTTTTGTCCTATCTAATTTTCTGTTTCTGTTTTTGTCCTTTCTAATTTTCTGTTTCTGTTTTTGTCCTTTCTAATTTTCTGTTTTTGTCCTTTCTAATTTTCTGTTTCTGTTATTGTCCTTTCTAATTTTCTGTTTCTGTTTTTGTCCTATCTAATTTTCTGTTTCTGTTTTTGTCCTTTCTAATTCTGTGTTTCTGCTATTGTCCTTTCTCATTCTCTGTTTTTGTCCTTCCTAATTTTCTGTTTTCGGCTTTTGTCCTTTCTATTTTTCTATTTGCCGTTTTTGTTCTTTCTAATTTTCTCCTTTTGCCGGCAATCTGTCACGACGCACTCCCAACTGTTAACTTTTAAGTCTAGAATCTACTTTTGTTCTGCCGCTCATCTAAGGCTTTGTAGCGGATGGATCGTAATCTACTTCAAAAGGGAGGTAAAGTTTACAAAAGCTTCTTCTACTTTATAGTTACATACTAGGCATTACAACTTTGAGAATTGTCTACATTTGTTTCCTGGTCTGATTAGTTATGTGTTATCATGTAATGCTGCTAAACTGGATTGCTCATCAACTCGTGATAACATTTTTTTGCGTTCTACTTTAAACAGACTTTCTACTTTTTGAGTTTATACCTTTTGGCCACTCTGGTAATTCTGAATTTGATTAACAATTTACCCACTTTGCTGGTAGTATTAAGTTTTTGAAGTTTTTCTTCTGAGTCTAAGCCCATCCGTCTGAGCCCTACAGCGTCAACTGGCTATTTGCTCCACTTCATTCCAACAATTCTTTTCTGCTTCATGCGAATGGAACAAACTCTGTAACTGATTACACAAGATTATTTCTAAAAGTCTTGGGAGCAGTTGCTTAGTGTCATAATTTCTCACGTGTACATAAACTACCAGCCCACCATTAAGCTGTCAAATATGCCTGATAACAGCACGGAAGATCTTCTACATATATGCATATATAGACATCTACATATACATATATAAATATATATATATGAGTTTTCTGAAGAAGAATTATTCGAAAAGTTAAAAAGTGTTTATTTCTTGAAATTCATATATATATACATATATACAGCCATTTATATGACACATATATGTGACATATATACATTTATAAATGTATCTGTATATCTCTATCATCAAATTAAAAAATTACACGGTCAGTTCTATAAAGCTACGTACCAGCACACATGACGCCATCAACGCCAGTCACTTCAATGCACTTCTCCACATCTCGCATGTATTGTATATTGCCATTTGCGAATACAGGAACACTGACATTTGCCCTTTGAACAAAAAGGGGCATAAAAATGTTGACAAATGAACTGTATCAATTGTAATGAAGGCTTCTTCGGAAATAAACCCTGGCCTTTCTTAATTGGAAAATGAAAATGTAAACAAACAAAGTACTCAAATGTTAAAACTATAAGCTGATACATTTTCGAAGCACTGTGTTTTGTGGTATGATAAGGCTGTGCTTGTGAATTTGTGTTCAAAATATTCAGAAACTGGCTCCGATGGAAATGAATTTTTGACCTTAGGAAGGATTGTTTCCAAAATTAAATTCGACTACTGATATACATCTTTCGACTTATTCTCCAAATAAAACTTGCTGCCAATCAGGATAATCTGCAATGTGGCGAATCAGATAGGCGTTTATGTGAAAGTAATGATTTTGCGCTACCTTTTGTCAAATTTCAACTAAGAAAAAGGAATTTTTTGCGTCGGCTTCAATTGAACGTCAACATCCATCCAGTTTATATTTTTTGACTACTTTGTTTTAGCAGACTTAAGAGGGGATGCTGACTAGCTTTCTCACAAATTTATCAATACATAATCTTAAGTTATAAAAATAACAACTAGACTCGTAGTTATCATAGTAAGAAGTATGATGAGCCTATCAAATTCTTATTTTAGGTAATTTCTCGTAAGAATCAGCCACAGACATCCCGCAAATCATTAGCCTTTGGGATTATACATTTCAAAGGCTTCTTGGTGTCTTGTACAATGGGCACTACTTTACGGATGAAAACTTAAACAGGACAAAACATTATACATTATATTCTGCTTTAAAAGCAACCGTCGGCCATATGCAAAAGAGCAAAATCATATTTAGTATAGTCAAACAGTGTTAATTTCACATAAACTCCCTTTTTATGCAAACAGTTTCTAATTAGGAAAATTTCCATAACGTTGGTACAATCATTCACAAAATTTCTCTTTGGAGTTTCCATCCTTGACAAAAGGTATTGCTCGTTAAGAGCATAGTTGTTTAGTAACATAGCACGGTGCCTAATAGAATTCTGATGATTTGACTGGCTATAAAGCCCTGAATTTTCTCTATCATAACAAATCTAATGAACATTGTTAGACTACAAATTGTCTCCTGAGCTCTGTTTCTAGGATCTGATCATATGGTCATAGGGATCAGTCATTTCTCTCTCATCTTTCCTTTGCCATCCAGGTTGATAGATTCACTTTCAAATTCTCATTCCATCGACTAGTATGTTGCTATTATAGTTAGCAAATTCATTACCTGGAAACCAACAGGGCATGGGCGTCTTGGGAGGGCAAGATCGCGATACCTTCTCTCACAATCTGTCATTTTCTTGTTGTGATTGTGAGTCGAGCTAGCAATGTTTAGCAAACTAGTTTGTCTAATCTACTAGACCGAGATGTCTCACATTTAAGGCAGAGTTATTTGCCCGTTAAAAATTTTGCCACCCTCTACAACTGGGATAGTAACAATCTTGCCAATTTCAATCCACAACAGACTGAGTAGTAAGTATTTTATCTTATAATCATTCATCAAACCACTCGACTCCTCAGTCTTCTTAAATCAGCAATGCCTGTCATCCCAGTTATCTTGTCAAGGGGGGGTTAACATCACAGCTAACTCAACTCTAGTGGGTCATGTTCATTTTCGAAACAAAAGGCATTTAACTAATTTCCATTTCTATTTATTTCTAAACCACAGATTTGCCAGAAATCATAACACTGCTTCTTTGCACGTTATTAGATAGCTTAGTCGTATCATTTCAAGGATATCTGCTTTATTGATTTCAACTCTCTTCTTTTATTTCTAACGTCTTTACTTTCAAACAGACATACTATATCAATTTCCTTAAAACTAGATCTAAGATGATATTCTCAAATAAATGGACATATGCACTAATTATTATTGAAATTATTAACACAAAATATTCCTACTTCACAGCTTTGATATGCTCCCACGATGCTACTCCAGTTAGGGGGCCTTTTTGTTCCTTTGTTCTCCCATGAACAGTTATCAACTGGACATAAGTAAAAGTAAATAAAAACAAAGTCCTTCAGCCAAGGTATTGGCATGACCTCACCATAGAAATACATAAAAGCCTAGGGGTTTGGTATTAGTTGCAGACCCCTTAATAACAGTTAATGTATTGAAATCCACCATTTTCCCGGCAAAATAGATGAACCAGGGGTCAACAATAAACTTGGTATGAGTCTTTTTTATAAGCAAAAGATGTCATCTAATTTAAATAACACTTTATGAGCAAGGGTTTCTGCCATTCTTCAAACTGAGCACTTCAAGCATTATGCCATAGCCAAACTGCAAAAAATTTTGGGTAGATTGTGGAGTAGTTTAAAAATCAATTGAATTTCAAATTCAAAACTGAGGAATCTCAGGATAATGGCATGGATCCATCTTAGGACTGATGAAATGAAAAGTAAGGATAGCTGCTAAGAAAGAACCATGGTGGCACAACTCAGATGAACCATAAGCCATACGGAACCTTACTATCCATTGCACAGTGAGCAAAAAATGCAAAAATGTATCTATGAGTTAAATGGTATCTGAAAAGTATTCATAAAAAGTGAATATATTGTTGCAAAACTGCACAAAACATCAGAGCAGGTAACCTGCAAAATACCTCAGATAAAACTAATGAAAAACAACAAGAAACAGCAGAGTTCTAGATGATTCTAAAATCTCTCTCATGCAAAAAATATGAATTACATAGTCTTTGTGCCTGAATTATACTTTTAAATCAATGATACCATGTGTAGAAAATTAATGACATACCTTTGCCCCAGCTTTTTCAAGCATTTTTGCATATTCGATAGTCCTTTGGATGTCAGTAAAAACCCGTACTTTACATGTAATTGGGACAGATACCTTTTCACTTGCAAAACTTACTATAAACAAATGATTAGAAGAAACACATGTCTATTAGCAAGTGAAGACATCATAATTTTAAATTACTGTTACATAGCCCTTTAGGGCTTTAACTGCAATATAGCAATATTTAAATTGGGGTTTCCTTGCTCGTGCTTGTAATATTCCAAAGCAACAGCTTAACATTGTGATCATATGGATGAAATAAATTTCCACCACAATGCAAGATTAGAAATGATCATTTAAAAAAATGAAGCATAAAACAGAATAAGAAAACAAATTGCTGACAAGAAAGAAACTCTAATTGCTGTGCCTATTGCTGAAGGACACAAAATTGCAATACCAATATCTATCAAGAAAAAAAATCATACTCATTTTATGTAAAAGATCCCATTCCTCTTGTAAAAATGCTCCATAGTGACCTACACAATGCAGATATAAGGACAAAAATTACGCCTTATTTCTCAGCAAGCCTCACAATTCAAAGAAACAAATACCTAGTACAGTATAAGATGTTTTTCTTATCCACTTAGACAATAATTGCAAATGACTATGCAAATAATTCAATTGAGATTAAGCTTTAGGCCACAATTCACATTAAACTAGATGCAATGATTTAAAGGCATAAGCATGGCATTTGGATTACAAGTGATTTGTCACAAGCAAGCTGTCGTCTGCTACAATTGGAGGAAAATCTGTGCCAGAAGCTTATATGAACTTTCCAGAATATTCCATGACAGGACTTTTCAAAAGTTTCCATGTAGTGACATCATAGTGTTCATTGCAGAACATCATTGGTGACATTGCACTCCTGGAAATGTTCTGGTATCATGTCTGTATGTATGTAAGCGAATGTTAGACCTCAGTAGGCATTCTACCCATTGGTTTTGCTTATCGATTCAGTTTAAGTTATCTAAGTTAGATTATCATCTGCATTTGTTTCTACTGTATTCTTAGACTAACTCTGAAATTCTGCTTCTGTCTGGACTTAACATCACAGATACAACAGGGAATTTCTAGCTCAATTCCAGAATTGTTGCGTCAACACCATGACGGTCAGGGCTCAAGTCAACAAGAACTCACATCTGGACCACTGGTTGAAAAAGATCACACAGCAAATGACTGTTGCTTCAAGGAGCCCAAATGCAATGTTTGCAGTAGCAAGGGTCATCTTGACAAAGCATGCCAAAAGAAACAAGCTCAGACATGGAGTTAACATAGTCACTGGTAAGGGCTCCTTACCTAGGCTGGAAGATTCAATCAAGATTCAAGCCAAAATATTTGAATAGAATTGAAAATTGCTGTGACGGGAAACATTATATCAAGGCAACGCTGGAAGCATTTTTATGCTTGGCACTTAGCAGCTCTGAAAGGTGATTAGAATCTGGAAATCTTGAGGAAATTTGGATTCACATAGGATTCTGAGGAGCCACACGATGGTCAGTTCACAGTGTTTGAGATTACTGAAATTTCTTAAATTGTCTAGAAAAATTGCCAGCAAGAAACTGGCAGTCTCTTACACCCCAGAACAGAGCAACACTGTCTTTAGCCATCTGAAGGCAGACATCAAGTTGCAAGAACAATGCCATTGATTATGCAATGAAACCTACGAACTGTGAAGACAAAACTTGGATGTTTCAAAGATTGTGAAGTTGAGGTGAAGTTCAAGTGCAATGACTGCCAAATTTTCTGCAAAGTATGACCAGTTAGCTATGCCAAGGAAGCTGATTCAGATCTAGTATAAGATGAAGGCATCACCAAGGGTGTCTAGGAAGTGACTATGGATGCCTGTGGTACCGATCCAGAAGTCTTTGCTTTCTGGAAAGAAAAAGGTCAAGTTATGTGTTTGTGGGCATTATTCTGTCAGAATGAATGAACAATTGGAAGACCAGTGTCTTCCACTACTTCCCCTGGAAGACCTAATGAGGATGCAGGATGGCAGTTATGGTTTCCTAAAGATTGACCTGTCTGATGTGTACTACTTGACCAAGCCACCTCCAATCAGCTGACATAAACTGGCACTCAAAACACAAAAGGGAATGCTTCTTCAGAAGCAGCTACCATTTGAAGTCAATTCTTTTCCTGTTTTTTTCCAGCAGATCATTGATTACACAATCAAGGATTTACAAGAAACAGCTGTTTATTTTGATGACACTCTAGTCACTGGATATAACTCAGATGACCAGAGCAATAACCTGAGACATTTAGATGACAAGCATCTCCCTTATGGGTTAGTAAAATGCAAATTTTCTTCGCCATATGTCATATACCTGGGGCATCTGCTATCCCATAAAGGAATTATGAAGGGACTTAAGGTGGGCCCCATTTAGAACATGCAGCTACCAACTGTTGTTTCTAGCCTAAATCATTCTTAGGAGCTGTACAATTTTATGGCAAGCTTATGCAGTGACTAATTATCTATTCATTGTCAACATGTTAGATTTACTTAACATTTTCTATAAATGCACCAATACCAGTTAACACTAAGTTGAGGGTAAAGATTTTATGTTTGTTATTGACCAGCATATATGCAACAATTCTGGTTATATTGCTTTGTTGCCATTACTAATCTAATTGGTCACTTTCATGTCACTGAATTGCTTTTACCTACTTTACTCAATAATCTTTGAAACGTTTCAGGCTAACAAAAAAGTAAATCATGGGCTGTCACTGTAAACTTGCATGGTCCCTTTTTCGTTGATGAAAATTTAACCATACCAAACATATTTTCATGAGATTTCTATAATTCCTTGTCATGAATTGATTTAACACAAAGGAAAACCATTTGATGGGCATTGCAGTGTCTAAGCAAAACACTTTATAAGACATTACAGTTTTACAGATCAGTACAATCGAACTTTAGCATAAATTACTGGCAAAAACAAGCAAATAAACTGCAACATAAACAATCATTTTGTAATGTAATCAGTGAACTATTGTAATCAATGGCATTCACGGCAGTTGTGTATACACTACCATGTTTATCCAAGCTGAATATAGGTCAGTTATTTAGTAGATTATACTGTAGACCTGACTATATGCAAGACTATCAAAAATAGGATCAATAAAAAATTTATCATGGGAAAAGCTAATGCTAAAACTTGTGACATGTTACACCACTGAATAAAACAATACAACAGAGCACACAACTTGCCTGATGATAAAACACTAAGAATGATTAACGCATGCGTTGTTCAGTGCGGTTTGTGAGCACACAGATCTACTGTTGATATGGTGTTCTCTCTCTGCCAGTTACAAGAGAAAACAAAAACCAGGGCATAATACATGACTTTTTCCACATGGAAATCCCACAAACAAGCAATTAAAAGACATACAATTTTCTTAATCCTACAATCTATATTTAGCTTTTTAACATGCACTTAATGATCTAGATATCGATCTTATCATCAATGACCACACTAATATTTTAGTCCTCTTTTTATTTCATTTTTCCTACACTGTTACAATAGCCCATTTGCAGAAGCATAGTCATCACCAAAAGGGTGTTTAAACAAGTAATCTATATGACCAATACACTTCAAAAGGATGTTGAAACAAATAAGCTACATGACCAATACACTTCAAACAATATGTTATGTTATCTAACCTCTTTTGGCAATAATTTGTGGACAGCCTATGTTTAAGTCAATGGCATCACAATGAGTCTCGGCATGTAAGCAGGCTTTGACAAATATTTCTGGATCATTAGCACAGAACTGAAAAAACCAACAAAGTCAGGGCAAGTGAATGATTAATAAAGGAGTTAAGATGAGTGATAACTAGTATAAAGAGAGAATAATGATCAATTGTTTTTTCAAATCTCTTACAAACATGCATAGAGCATAATGCTGATGGCATACTCATAAACAGAACGAGAGAAAAGGTGGAGAGCAAGAAAAAGTGAGGAGAAAGAAAGAAAAAAGAACAAATCACAATGAAAGTCACTATGATGACCATGTTAAACAAAACATCTCTAATTCTTATCACTGATGTATCATATCATATCATATTGTACTTGTCATATCCTTTGCTAACTCATTAGTACCGTTCCTACGTTATATGAAAAATATGGCCCTTCTACTTCTTCTTGTAGTGTCATCTCAGTTCCTGATATTGGCAAGCATTATTTGGACTTGTTGTCTGTCCTAATTTGATTGTGTAAGGCCATCAATGCCATCTCCCACCAACTGTCTCAGGCCATCTAATAAGGCCATCATCCACTGACATTCTCTAGCACATTTGCTATCCAACATCAGCTTTCCCAACCTCTATTGACAACTCACATGCCTGATAAAATTCAGCTGTCTCATTCTGATGGTTAACATCAATTGTTTTACCTCACTTGTCGGCTCCAACATTTTTTTATTAATCACACCCTCCTCTTAGAAGATCTCTGCCACCTTCCTATAGCAGCATATTTCCATAGCATCCAGTTTCCATAAAATTGATAAAGCTTTTCCAGACATTACCATGGAAGCCCATATTATTTGATATCCCTTTAGCTTCCCATACCCCCTTTTCACATGCTCATATTTTTACAATAATCATTAAATACCACTTTAAAACTGTGATTTATGATGTATCCCAATAACATAACGAATCACCCAGCATTAAACAACAAACTCACAAAACTAAGTATTCACTTCCAACCACAAATTGTATTTCTTTGCCAAGCTAATAGGTCAGAGACAAGACGACATTGTAAGAAATTCAAGTTAAACACTTTCATGTCTTTGGATTGCGAAGCTATTAAACCAAATAGAGTCTACAAGTTTATCTGCTGGTGTTTTAGGAAATAAATATGTTTCTTGAGTATTATTCTAGTTAGCTTTTTGCTGGCAGCCTTTGTGCTTAAAGTCACTCTTGAAAATGCACACAAACTTGTATTGCTGATGTTATCTGCACAACTACACTGTTCAACGGGTACTAAAATTTTGTGTTGACCAGGCTACCCCAATATTTCATTGTCAATGCGGTGTTCCTATGGATAACTAATGACAATGCATACACAACACATGTTGGTGTAATTCTTCAGCAAAATAACATCACTGGCAACCCAACTGTCGTAAATGTCCTTTCTTGTCTTTTAAATACATATATTGATATGCAGACACATACATGTAAGTTCTTACTGGAGGTATACTAACATAGCTTTAGGCCTGTGTCACAAGATAATTTCTAATAATTTTAATGTAATTTCGGAGTTTGTAAGGAATACGTCCATGAGATTTATGGTTACCAATGAGCTTCACTGACCACTTTCCATATATTTCCGTTACCATACCTGAAAAGATCAAGCTAAAAGCACATTATGATTGGAATACCTGAATTATCAACGGCCTATCCTCTGGACAACTAGCCAGAGCATCCCTTCTGTATTGAGTATCTCGAATGAATACCCCTGCATGCCACATAGGAGTATAACACAAATGAGCTCCCAATTTGCGACACAGCATTCGGAAAGCTAGTTCTGACTGTTCAACCATTGGTGCAACAACATACATTTTCTTCCCCAAAATTTTCTTATAAAATTCCTCCGCTAACTTTGGGGCCATGTCTTTAACGTTGTCACTGTGCGCTTGTTCTAAGTTTTGCTGCATCTTGACTGTTGATCAACTGCAACAAATTACATCATCCCTTGTACTTAAGATTGAAAGCCGGCAACGTGAAGCCCTAAAAAAATAGCTTTGGAGTAAACTGCGGAACAACGCGGATAGCAGTCGAGTTATAAAAATTAAGGGCCGAGGACCAAACAGACACAGGATTCCTTGTCCGCAATATAACCATAGCTCCTTCAATATAACTTCCGTATATACAATTTGTTACTTCGTTTTACGCATTAAGACTTGCTGTATTTGATTCGTTGATTTGTTTTTGCAATGGGTTTTTTAATTTGATTAAATGATTAAACTAGAGTTTGTCAAATTTCCAACGCGGATCAATATCCCGATCGCTCTGCGTTGTATGCACATTTTTCGTGCATGACACATGGCTTTGTGTAAACAGAACTTGTCTAATCGACAAGGGAAACACAAAATTTTTGTGTATAGTTGATATTTTCGACATTGGCACAAACATTACAGCAGTAGCGTAGCTGGGGGAAGGGGGGCTGGGTGGAGGGCTGG
This sequence comes from Chironex yamaguchii, assembly GCA_024741275.1. Lineage (NCBI taxonomy): Eukaryota > Metazoa > Cnidaria > Cubozoa > Chirodropida > Chirodropidae > Chironex > Chironex yamaguchii. The sequence goes on along the minus strand of JANTCA010012692.1, from coordinate 3,355 downwards.
GGGTGTAGGGCTGATGACCTGGCTCCGTACTGACCTAACTATGAACAGAATGAACAATTTTCAATTCTAATCAAGGACTGTAATCGCTCTTAGCTGTGTAAGATTTTATTAGGTCTAGGTAGTTTACTATTAATATCTGTTTTTATATCTACATTGTAACTTTTGCTTTTGAGGACCCCCATGAAAAGCACCTCTTGATGATCAGGGCATCCTCTTTAAAGATATTTTACAAATCAATCAATCAATCAAACTACTGCCATCAAAGTTTACATTTTTCTCAGCCTGCGCCACGAAGCACTGTTTGTTAAGAACGAAATCCTCTGCTGTCTTCCTCCAACTTTTCCAGTTCGTTAATATACACGATTTGTTACAAGAAACTTGGATCAGCACTTGGAACTAAAAGTTGCTTAATTTTTCATGAAAACTGTGGTGTTTTAGTTCCTTACTTGGTTTCTTATTTTCGGGTTACAGGCCCTGTGTGACGTTTCAAGAAGTGGGGTAGACCAAAATAAGTTGTGGGTATCCGCGCGAGGCGCCACCATGGGTGGAGCCGGGGCCGAAAATTTTTATATTTCAGCGTTCCAGAATGCAGGAAAGCGTCATTGTTGAAGTTATTTTAAGCCTGAATATTTGTTAGAAAGCATTGCAAATGGCGAACAAGGAGACCCAAACAAGCTAACAAGCAAAAAACTCTATCACATTTACAGACAAAAAAATCTTCTTTCAAATCGTGTGTCAGGCTCAAAACGTGTATAACTTATTGATCATCTCCTCCTGTAAAAGCAAACTGAAGACAGTTCTCAATCACTTCATCTTCAAAAAATATGCCGAACTCAAGTTTACGATTTGATGCTTCTCAACAAATTCATTGGCAACTTTAAGCAACGACATGTTGCCCCCATAGATATAAAAGGACTGAAGGAATAAAAACGCATTGAGTCGTCTTTGTGCAATTGTTGACTGAAGCCATATTTTGATCCTTCTCCCGATTGAAAATGATATTTCAGGTGTTGTGGTTGTGGTACCAGTAACCAGCATTATTTTAACAACTGTTATGACATGCGGCGTCATCGCTCTTTCATGCCAAGCAACTGCTTTCAAACTGAGCAAGACATCATCAAAGTGAATTGACTTTGAATCTCGACAGATGGTGCGCAGTATCATAAACTCTACCGACTACGCTGTTGGGTTAAGGTTATCTCCGTAAACAGCAAGGAAAGTTATCCAGGCTTGCTGTTAGTCATCTCCACTAATGGATTTTCGCAACATTTCCTCGCCATCACAGAAAAGAGTAAAAATCGGCTGCTCAAAATGGTCTCGAATGGCTGCGGCTGTGGCATCGATTGCTTCAACATTAATAACTGCCAGTTATTCACAAAATATGATAACTATTTCTGAAAAGTTATGCGTGGTGGAAAAGTGAGGGACCACTGCCCTCAGTTGCATGGCCCCTGGATAATATAGTATATAACTTGCCACTTTTTGCTGCCTTTTTGACGAAGAGAAAATTCTATCCACGAGCTTCCGATCTACAAAGCCTGAGTCATTCGACAGACGAAGTTACAAATTTCACACTTTATTGCTCATTACTAGCCCCACTGCAGTTCATTTTCGTGAATCGTTCTCTAATTTTTCTTGAACCTAGTACAAGACTTTCTAAAATATTTGGCCATAGTATTTTTTTCTTACCAACCAGTTTCTTATATCACAAAAGGTGTAACTCTGTAGCTAATATAAAGATGTATTTCACCAGCCAAAAATATGAATGGGTGTCTTAATCTATTTTGATTTGCTTGTTACAGAACTAGTATAATACGAGTTGGCTATTTTATCTATTTGAATTTGTATTAAGTGTATAACTATTTCTTTTATTTCGCATGGGTAGTTACGTAAGAATATTTATTGACTTGATGAAACAGCCACAGATATGCAATCTTGTATTCAGAGATATTAGTGGTAAAGAAATATCTGCCGTGGTTTGGCATTCCAGACAAATATGCATAAGAGATTATTGAGCTTCATCCACTAGCATAAATACAACATACATAGGCTGAAAGCAACCATATATGAAGTGCTAGAAAGGAGTGTACTTGGGGTTCAATAACAGTATTTGACAAACATACGGTGACGTATCTCTCATGAAAAGGTAAAATACAGTAGTGAAGCACGTATACTTATGTGTCCTAAGCAACATATATACATCGATATAATCACCATATAAACTTGTTTTTGTAGGAAGTGCTAAGTCAGTCAAACTTGCAAATCAGTTTTTTGGATTGTTAAAGGAAATTTATGCATTTATGTCTTTTTAAAGCATAAGATTCATCATCATCGTCCTTCAGGTCCAGTATACCCCCTGGTGATCTTATGGATGTGCACATACCATTTCTTCCTGTCCCTTCTTAGTTCTGTAAGCTGCACCACAGCCTTCTTACCCTTGGCTTGCCTGTCTTCCTGTTACTCTCAAACTTTCCTTGCATGACGACCTTTTCTAGACTGCTGTCTGCTCTCATTATGTGGCCAAAATACACGAATTTGTTTCTTTGAATGATGTTTAGGAGTGACCTTTTGGCTTGATCTGCTCCAGCACCCAAGCATTTGTCTTCCTGGTAGTCCAAGATATCTTTAACAACCGTTCCCAGACCCATAGCTGGAAAGCCCCTACCATTCTCTCATTGTACATCTTTAAAGTCCGTCTGTCGCTTCCGTAGGTGACTTCAGGAAACAAGAGGCTTTCCATTAGCTTTATCTTGATTTTAAGAGATACATTCTTGCTCTTGATTATACGTTTTACTTTGTTGAACTGACTTCTTTCAGTGCCCATCCTTTTCTGTATTTCCTTAGAGCAGTACTTGTCAATGGGACCCAGATAGCAAGAGCAGTTAACGACTTCTAACTCCTTGCTATCCAGCTTAAACCCTCTCATGTTAGAAGTTGTCAGTGCCTTTGTTTTCTTGTTCTTGAGCAAAATCCACGCTTCAGCACTGGCTTGTCGTACACGCCTCATTATATCCCTGAGTTCTTCCTCAGATTCTGCGACAAAGGTTGTGTCTGTTGCACAAAAATACGTGATCTAACACTTGTAGGCGTGCATTTTCCCATGTTTGAACTGAAACAACTTCCTCCCAATGATCCGTACAGGAAGAGACAACTTATTAAATACTTAAACATCTATACCTTGGTATTTCCATGTGGGCCGCACCTTAAGTGCATGACCCCTACATCTAGCACGTAGTTAACTTAGTTTCAGGTATAAATACTCGTCAAGATAGTTAAAGTTAGTTTCAACTAGTTGCTATGGTGCATCTTGGTGTATCAGTGTAGACAAAGTAAGTAGTCTTTCACTTTTTTCATG
>JANTCA010012681.1:0-26639 GCA_024741275.1 Chironex yamaguchii | reverse complement strand
GTGATCCCCGAAGGGGATTAGTAATGTAAAAACTGTAAATTCATCAATTGTAAGGAACTTTGAAGCCCTCTCCCTTATCACCCCTTATCCCCGAAATGAGAAATGCTCTTTCGCTAAGTATGCCTATGCGTAATTGAGTGGTCTTCACATTCATTTGTCTCCCCACTGTCAAAATTTACTTGTTACTATTATTTTCATTACGTGACCATCAACAATTTGTTAGATATCAAATTCTTAACAGCCACCGTACACCCAAGTCTCCGATGAAATGGCTCCACCCTCCCAATGAATAAATAAGGCTTGTTTTCAGTGAGGATATGATTTTGATACATATTGTGATACCATTTCATACGACAATATGAAGTATTTCAACCACTACAGATCGGCATCATCAAGCAATATTTCATAAGTCTAAGATATTTTTCAGACAATCTTTCACAAAATATATTGAGACTCCTTTCCAGTGAAGCAATTTTTCGCTGATTCTTATGTAAACTCTTGTATATTTCAATAAAAGGACAATGATTTTATACCCCTCTCCCGTACTAAGCAATGTTGTTATGAAATCATCATTTACCTTCATCTTCCACTTCAATTCGCAAAACAGCATTGCTTTGTACCGGGAAGGAGCGAAAAACTAATGTAGTCTCACAATTTTTGTGAACGATTGGGCAAGTCTTGGTTTAAAACGCGTACAGTGTAGGCCTCTTAGGTCGTTTTGTTGACAGCAAATCTGAATTGTAAAATCAGGAACGCTTAGGTAAAATAATGTGCAAAAATGAATATCATTAAAAAAATATTTAAATAAATATTTAAATAAATATTTCCCCAAGGTCACAAATATGAGTGTTATCGGTATTCTTTTTAGCAACAATCTTGCACTTTTAAACTTTAAAGATGGCCTACACAGCGAATTTGACAGCGGTAAGGTAAAATATGTGTACTGCCGTTTTGGGGAAGAAAATAATCCTTACACGAATTCATTCCATTAAGCCTATGTTAAGAGTATAACTAAAACATTGTTGGTCGACAATTCGCCGACGCATCGTTTCCTTCTCCAAAAAGGCAGTAAAGTTATATATTTTTATATTTTCCTCATGTACTAGCTTCACGACAATACATTTTTGTTAAACAGCAGTAAGGTAAACCAATGCAGCTCTTGCACGTTCAACGTATCGGAATTCAAATGTTAGTAGCTGTAAAGTCTATCTAAAATCATGATGAAAATGATGTGCAGAACCTTTCATAAATACATGCCTCCTATCATGCTAAGACGTAACTTACGAGAAAAATTAAATGTGCCTTATACACAGTTTGAAGGTGAGGGGGGATTGCTACAATGAGCTTCCATTCTAAAATTTAAACACCTCAAATACTTTGATAAAACATAAGGTTTCAGCTCTACATACATAATATTGCATTTTGCTTGCATTATTTCTTGCACTTCAATTGCATTGTCTTCATTGCAAAACTGTTTTGCAGGTAAACTGTCTCGTAGCTTCGCATGCGTTAAAGGTATACACTTATCACAGGAAGGTAGTATTTGTTTGCATCTTACTTTTTCTTTTTTTCAAATCTCAAGAAATGTCCTAGCAGACAATGGATTTTGGCTGCGGATCGAAGAAATTTTGAATTTCCTTCCATATTTGATTATAGGAAAACTCGAGACAAACAATATTTTGTCGTTTACTTTGTGTATCGTCAGCCCGCTGAAATTGAATCTCTTCAGAAATATATTTGCGTCTCTCCAGAGATATTGAAATGATTTCTGTCACCCATACGAAAAACTGCACGAGATTTCTTCATTGTCACATCGACCATTTGTTAAAACTCTGAATTGTTAAAGCTGACTTCAAGACCTCTAGTCCCATATTCCCTTTATTCTAAAAGATTTCTTCAAGAATGAAGAGATTTTCAAACATTTCATTAGACTCTGTTCCAAGATTTTGAAAAAAATTACCAAAAGAAAAGGAACGTGGGACAATAAAATCTTTTTTCCTTAAAAAAAGGTATCCGGAAAAAATTGTTGATAGAATCTTCCAAAGCAAAATTACTGACTTTTCAACCGACAAAAGAGACAAAACTTCCTTGGCTAGGCATTGTTTCAACCCGCACAGAAACACATATTGAATGTTTCTCTCCTGTCAATTCCAGAATTGTTTTCACAACTAGGAAGATCCTGCAATCCATTCATAAGGATTGCGTACCTACCACACAAAAAGCTTAGGAGTATATGAATTTGTATGTCAATGAGAAGCTCGGTATCTAGGTCGCACTGCTTAAAAATTGGGTGACAAATTGGATGACAACATGTTCCAGCCACTGTTCGCCAAGCATCAATTTCTCCTAGAGAACAGCCATCTCGTAATTGCAAAGCGAAAATGACTGCCGAAAGATGCTATTCTACGAAAGGCTATCAGTTACTAGAACATTCAGAATGCGCTAAATATATAGTATAAAGACGGAGATTATCGGATTGGTATCGGAAGATTGTCCTTCCATCAAAGTGCATTGGAGTCTGTCCACACTAAAACAAGAAAACCAGGACTATGTAGGTTGAAAGAGTTCGTCTTCTCACTTGGATTCTTCCAATAATTCTGTCTTTTTACTTTCTTGTTAATAATTGGCTAGTTTCTTAGTAACTTCATTTGGATAATTGAATGCATGCAGTCACTCTACATAGCTCTCTTTTTGTTGTCGAAATCATACTTTCATTGCTACCTTGAAAATCGGTTTGTCTTAGACAGGCATCTCTTGATACAGGCTGTACATACACAGTGCATCTGCTCAAGCAATGGTCTCTATTTTGATTTGTCTTTCGCTTGCTATACATTTTCATAAAGCTCTGAATAAAGCTTTACTGTAATTTTGGAATAGTATCCTTACTTTGAGATAAACCTAAAAGACCTCCCTCCGTTATCAGTGACGTTTTGTCTATAAACAAGCCAAAATCACCTATAAATATAGTAGACAATTATAACAAAGTTGATATCAACAAAGCCATCAGAACCTAAGTCTGGGATTTCAGACACATGTAAAGTAATAGAAGAGTTACGTTTTAGAAATTTGAACGCAAATATCATAGACCATCTTTATGATAATTTATTATACAAATTCATAAGTAAATTAGAAGTAATCAAATAATTTATGATTTCAATTTGTAAATATATTAGACATTGATCTCATGGTTGACATCATCAGTCATCAAAATCTAGAATTTAGCCACATGTCAATAATGAGAGTTTTACTTATGAGAAAGTTTTGCAGATAAAATTTGCTGCTAAAGAAAGCGAAACAGTACTCCTTTAATACCCTCTCAGAGAGTTATTTACAAAATGACGTACCTCATTTTGATGTACCTTACAGTGCGTCATTACATGAGATATCATGAAACATGATTTGCTTGAGTCAAATGCAAGATACGATAAAGCTAATTCTTCGTAATCCTGCATATACTACTCGGAAAAGTTTCAATCGTAGGATAGAACAGTATGCAAAATAAAACTTAGAGAATTTGATAAAAATGTCACTGTTGGGAGATTAATGCTCCCAAACAGATTTTCAGCGTAAGCCGTTTACTTGGTAACTAAAGTGAAAAGCGCTGCCTAGTTTAAACCATAAACGAAGCCATCCACGAGACAAATGAGACATTGAGAAATTAAAAGAGAAAGGGGAATTAAGACAGTTTTTTTGCAGATTCATTATTGTACTCAATGCGAAAGTATGTAGACGTTTTAGACTATTTCTCCCTATCAGCTTAATTTGATGCCTCATAGTCGGACATTTGAGCAAAAAACGGATGTCATCATTTAAGTACCCTGTCGAGCACATATCTTTGTTACGATAGCAATCGTTCTTGGGTACAAAGACTCAACCAATCAGATTTTAGAGTTTCTTGTCTCACATGTACGAAATTGCCATTAGGATTACTGCCGTTCTGTAACAAAAAATTTGAAAAGATGTAGCTGCGAAGTACTTTTAAAATGGCAATTTGCTTCCTTGTAAGCAAGGCACGCTTCTTAAGTAATTGAGCTGAGTCCAATTAGAAAACTCAGTTTATTATGCCCAAATGAACTATCTGATTCAAGGATAGTATATAGTCTGTACTTTTGCTGACTTAATTCGACAAAAAATATTAAAAATATTAAAATTGTATTAGTTTTTAAACTGGAAAGAAACAAACATGTTATATTTGATTAACGAACGCCTTAAGGAATCTGTTAGAGATACAGTACTTCCTCGATTATGGGGCCTCTACTGGATCCAACTTTTCTAAAAAAAAAGGGAGGCGGGGGGTTGGGATAATCCAAAAATTACGCTTTTAGACATTTTACACAAGAAAAAACTGAGATAATTAGAAAGTGTTTTTATCATACACAAGGAAAAGTGTCATTGTTATATTCCTTAAACGTAAATTAAAGTAGAGAAAGAAAAAGATCTAAAAAGGCATGTCGTTTTCGAATTATTTCACAGGCAGTGCATATCTAGTTCATACAATCAATTCACTCTTTATTACACTTATCAAAGTGCTAAGACGTAATAGTTGATATATATATTTCTGCCAATATGACGTAATTTGAATAGCAAATAACAGGATTTTATTTCCGTAAACGGAAGATAACACTTCAATTAAAATAAAGTTTATCACCAAGGCCACGGCCGGATAATCGAGATGCGGTTAATCGAGATGTGGATAATCGAGATGCCGTTCATCGCGTAAATTAAGTACTGTAAATGAACACACAATATTTTGTACCTGCAATAATTAGTTGGCCTCTGCGTATTGGGATGATTTCATATCAAAATTGTTACCAATAGACTAAATTTTTTCTTAAACATTTAGAACTTCTGAGGACGACTTTCAAGACTTTTGAAGTTATGTTGACTTAAAACTGGTGTTGAAACAAAACGAAAAAAGTCCACTTAAATACTTGAGACTTCCCGAGTTTTTATATCGTCAAAAAGAAAGAAATCGGTTTCTCTTGCTGTAAAAACGGATCATTTAAAACAAAAATAAGTAACGTAACAAACAAAAAGCAAATAACAACAAAAAACTTGTATATAACCGAAATTAGGTTCAAAATATTTGATGTGAATACAACTAATATCAAAATGTAACAAGTCTTATGTGATATTTCGTTGGAAAAGTTTCATCTCGTCCACAACAGTAGTTATATTCTTATAAAGTAGTTATAGTCTACGAAAGCTCGCTATCCATTGGAATTTTGATGATATTCTGTATTCTGTAATTAAAACTGAGATTGCAACTTGTCCTGTTGCTCATGCCTTTATATGTTTATAGTTATGGTTCTTGTTAGTCAGTAAACGGTATTTGTTTCTTCTAATATTGGAACAGAATAACAAAGGCAAGTAAATCAACACCTATATAGTACCAATTAATAAACCATGTAAAAAAACTTACTATTACTAAGTATAGCAAATAGATAGCTCTCTAAGAAGTGATTATGACAGGCATACTTGTGATCTGCAGAATTTCGTGAACAAGAATTCCTTACCTAAAATTTTGTCCTTAGCGAATACAAAACTGTCGTTTAACAACAGGAGGTAAAACCTGAATTCCTTGTGTCTTGCCCTACTGATATGAAATGCTACATTTTATTCAAACTCATCTAGAATACGCGCATAATTGATTGTTCAATGTGAAATTGACCTCGAAGGAATTGCAAACAAAATAATGACCATTGTTTTGATACTCTAATCTTATTATAGATAAAATACTTAAAGCGGAATTGTTCATTTTGGAGTTATTTTGTCTATTTAGAAATATTGCTTTATTAAGTAAATAAAACATTTAAATTAAAATCTATGTTTGCTGCAAATAATTTTAGATAGCTGCTGTATGTTCTAAATGACCAGGAGATTCTTAGTTTTGTCACCCTTTATCGATTTTTTAATAACATTTATTAAATTGCCAATATATATTACTAGACTTTCTTCTGATGTTATGTGTAGATGCACACACTTTAAAAAATTTGCATTTCATATTTTAATTATATTATAGAAGCAATAACAAATACGACGAAGATGGGATAGACAGTTTTTCTGTAAAAACCTCATACGAGAAAGACAATGACAAACACTAAAAATGCTCCTTGTTTAATTAGAAAGGGTTCATAAGTTTAAGCATCCTTACGTTTTTAAGTAGCGGAGTACAACATGCCAAGTGAAATTACACGATGTATAGCTCTTGTAAATGAATACAAAAAGCTATTGAAAAATTTAAGCTAACTGCTGTTCTAATAAAAATATTTTGCAAATGTATGGTGTTTGAAGACTGTTAAATGTTTGTTCAAATAAGACCGATCGTCTAAAAATTATTTGCAAATAAATGATGATAAGTAAAATACAATCCATGATGTCTTGCTGCTAATGCAAAAAAACATAAAGCACTCCTCAAGTAATTACTTTAATAAAGATGAATTATTTATAATTTTTGGGATGTAATAGTATTTATAGAGCTAGATTTGAAAAACCTTGTGGAGCATTGCCACAATAGCTGCGCTAAGTGGGAGCCAACCTGGCTCGAACTGGTGACCCTCAGACTCTAAAGCCAACACTTAAACCTCCGTGCCATCAAAGCACTAAGGTTTGATGAAGGACATCTAAAATCCTTAGTATTACGAGACGAAACCCAGTGGTGGGTAAGGGGAAATTCATCAATTTTCTCTGTGTTTCGGCTTAAGCCTTCATCAGTGTCAGATATATGTAGTACCTCAACAGACACAGTGTTCTTCATATATATTTTTCATATATAAATCTAAACTCAACCAACTAAGACTTGGGAATATACTATTACATAACACTAATCTGTTTTACAGCTGTAAAGTTACAAATAACAACAAACAAAAAATGCCTATACAATGAAAAGGAAGATACACAATAGAAAGAATGAAACAAAGAGATGGTTAAGTACTTCCAAGAGGGCAATAAAAGTAACATTTAATAAGTAAACCGGCTAAGAACAATTAACTGACACCCACTTCTCTACTATTAAGTCCATTGGGTAACAAGCTATCAAATTCCAACTGCCAAAACAACAACTCTTGGGTTTTCTCTTCGTATTTGGTCCTAAAATTTCAATTAAGTTTGCCTTATTGTCATGAAACTTGACTGGAAAAATTAATAGTGAATCTATATATTTGACATATGGCTGGTAATGTTGATGATAACATTTTAGTAATTGATAGAATGACCAGATTCATGGAATGGCATATGATGGCAGTTACGCCGAGTTTGTACGAAATGTATGAGTGATATTTTGACGTTTTTTGGAACCCTGCATAGACTATGAATGTCAGAGCATCTTGTAAAATGGTACTTTGGCATAAAAGCAAGCATCCTAGACAACATTCAGTCGAGTTCTTATGAATAATCGATATGTGATGATGTGTGCTGAACAATCCATTTGTCATAGAGCGGGCTAAACGTTTATGTACACAGTCTCACTCTTTGTAACAGTCAAGGAATGAAGATGAAGAAATAATCATTGTTCACTACAAGACCGGATGAAGTTCTAGACAATCAGTACTTCTTTGTTCGTGCCAGTATTTCAAAGTTTTCCTACACTCAATCTGTAAGAAGAAATGTTTACTAGTAAAAAACAGGAGCATCGGATTAGCATCACGTTAAACTTTGCCATTGGTATTTTTGAGTTGCATCCTGAAATCAGCGTAAAATAATTAGTGCAGACCTGTTTTGAGTCCACAGAGAAAAGTACGTAAACATTTGTCATTTTTGTGGCAAATAAACATGCTCTGCATGCCCAAGATTTTGACCCAAAACTTTGAATCATTTCTTATACCAAATAATGACCACATCATATTTGTAATTCATTCGGACCTCCTAGTTGTATATACTTATTTATATTCAACACTACATAAACTGTAATATCTGTCTAACAGACCGCTGTATCAACGAAGTGACCCTGAATGTTTTGGTTTTAGTCAATAATAAATTAATAGGGCAGCCATTGGACTAGTTTTAACGTTTCTTTCACGTCATTAGAATAAACAAAGTCAGTCGAGATGTGTTATTTTGATAGATAGTTGTTTTTTTAACTTTAACTTTGACTTTGTGTAATGCTGAGACCAAGTGGAGTTGATATTGACCAACGTCATTTTGTAACTGTCATTTTTAATGTATGGTCCGCTTCTTAAGGAAGCAAAGCAGATTAGATGTGTCCTTGTGTTGTGTTTTGGGCTGCGTGTCCTCGAAATTAGCTATATTTAAATTCATATGCGACTTTAAAGTGTATGAAATCTTTAAAACAGAGCTACAAGAGCTTCATTATGATGCTTTGTCATAATTTTGTAAATTCTCTGTAAGATTTAAATGGGCACTTGGACAGAACTTAAGAGCTTTTATGATCTTAGACGGCATACGTTTGGCAATTCAAACGTTATAGTTAAGATTGACGAATAGAGTTGTCTCAACTTTTCAAATTTCCTGTACTGCTTACAAAATATATCAGTTGCAAGCTGGAATATCTCGACAAGTCGTTGTATACCAGTATTTTTTGGGAACATTTTGGGTGATATTTACTGAAAGGTGTTCGCTATTTTCATGAATGTTCTTTTCGTCTGGAGAACAGTCTACGTTGATATATGTTTTTACTCACGGAGAAAACATGTTTCTCTTGTTTATCGATTGTTTCAAGTTGTATGCAACGGCTAAACAAGAACAGTATTCATAAAGTACTGAGCACAAACAGTAAGGCTTCAATCAAGTTTTGGTCAGTTATCACTTACGCCTTTAAAGTGCATTATATACCCAAAAACCATGAACAGTAGCGATAGGCGATAGCTGAAAGAACATAAGAACTTTGTACAAATTTCAGACAGAGCTTACGACAACTGCTTCAATAGCTGTATTCATTGTGTTTCGTGCTCATAAATATTCAACGTTGATCGGTTTAGAGCAAGTAATCTGCTTAACGATATAGAAAAGGCGTATTCTCTTTGAATATTATATTTGAATTTAGAACAGTTCAGTTCTGGTAAATGGACAAAACATAACCGTTACTGAATTTGAAATATTATAAACATCTTAATTTTTTGGCGACTCTTGGACATTGTCTAACTTGGAACTTTACTTTATGCTGCCACTTTTTTACGGGCATTCATAATACACGATGTTTTTAGGATATTTGTAGCAGTGTGATGTAAGTGTGCAAGACAGTTAAATCGATTAAAATGGAATGAATACACCGAATGCTGTTGTCCCATCCGGGTTGGAGTTCCCGTCAGTTATTTCAATTTGATTAATCAAATCCAAAATACAATATGTAATACAAGTGGTAATGTCTTAACATTTGTATTGGATTCTTCGAGCCTGTTTATTTGAGGACGTGGTAAGCCAAGAACTGAGCAAACAATGAAATTCTTTCTTAAACAAAATTTTGTATATATGAGAAACATCCACCCCGGTTTACAGGAGTCTTGGTCACGTCTACCCAAGATCTGAGTGGAGTGAGATCGTATAAACGTAGCAAGTTGGCCCGGTCTAGGCCACTGATCTGAAAAAATTCTTGTCTCAGAAAAATGGACTAGACAGACGAGAATGCCACATCTGCGCAAGCGCGATCAGATTTGCAGCCAAAGAAAAGTACTACACAAACTCAAGAACCCAGGTCGACCGATTGTCTCCTTGTTCTTTTGCCACATAACAATAAGCCACCTTACTCACCCTTGCCACTAACGACCTTATTTACTCATTAAATACATTAATGATACATTAACAACGCATTGTCCATGTTGCTGTTACTGCACTTCACGACCGGACAAATTTGAACACTTCCTTACCTATGCCGACAATTTCCATCCTGCCATTAAATTGCCTTGCTCTTTGTTTGCAAGTTCTCTCGCATTCCTCGATCATACACGGACCATCACCATCAAGCATACTACTACATCCACCTACCACAAGCCGACCGATTCACACAACGACTCTTCTTACCCCCCACGCACTAAAATTCCTTACTCTAAAATGTTACGAATGCGATGCATCTGTTGCGATGACGACTTGATCTCAACGTAGAGTAGATGAAATCTGCCACTTTTCCCAGACCAGAGGTTATCCAAAAGACATAATTACAAGTGCCAAATTCCGTGCTCTCTGTCTTACATGGTCTAATGTCATGGCTTCTAAATCCAGCCAACAACTAACTAAGTCACGATCTTGGGACGAGCGATTCAAACAAGAAAACTTGTTAATATATTGATCTGTTTATGTAATTATACCATGCAAAGAGTTGAGTGTCTAACTTTGCTTCTTCCACAGTACACTTGTGAAAACAAGAGCTAAGAACAGGAATGAAGTAATTAGAAGTACAAAGGATGTTGAATTGTTATGTTACAGAATCAGCAACTTTTATGACAAAAAGTAACTTGGGTGTAAAATATTTTGCTAACCAACTTGTAATGATTTATATTGCAACTTAGGTATCGTTGAATCTGTATTTACACTTCAGTACAGTCTAATGTAATAGCCATGACGTTATTAAGAAAAAAAACCTGCAAAAATTTGGAAAGCATCTATTTCAAAATATCAACATTAGAGGCAAACGTTACTTGCAAAATCTGCTCCTTGGGCTTTGTGGAAAGAAAACAATATCTTCACTATTTGGATTACTACTTTTGCGAGAATTGCAAAGAAATTTACTTCGTAAGATATATCTTGACCTTAAACTGATTCAAAATGCAACTCAGATATTTGATTGTTACGATAGAATGGCCTGAATATTCCACAGCCTTAAACGTAAAACCGAGAGCAAATGGCTGAAGTTGAAAAGGAGAAGTAAGTCGGCATTTAAAGAAAGGCAAGTAGTAGTTACTTGAAAAGAAAAAAATAGCAGAAAAAATCTACAAAATATTTTAGCAAGTAAAAACAAAGTAATAACCATTAATCTGGTCTGCTGTTTTTATGATTCCATCAATAGTACCCTCACAATATAGAAATTTATAGGCGATAATTTCAAGTTTATTATCGGAAACGGAAAAGTAGAGGCAAAGCATTCTAAAAGACCCTTCTTTATCTAATACATCCACGACAGTTTGAGCAGACAGGCCTAAAGAAGGAATTGTATAGTGACCTAATACTAAAAGCGAAAGCAATCAATGTCCATGCAATCATGACACCAAGTTGATGCATCTCGCTTGTAAAAAAGACAAGCACAAAATTTGATCTCGATTTCCTTATATAGTTTATCATCCCGGCATTGGTACACATATACCTTCATATTGTAAACTTGAGTGGGCAGGTCGATCACTTTACAAGTAGACGCAGAAGTACTTTATTCAATGTATAGTCTTTGAAATGAGTTTACTACACCTGGGAAAAAATGCAAAATGCATTGTTCTTGAAATCTTTCTTGGTAGTGTTCTATGTAGATCATTATTATTATTATTATTATTATTATTGTTATTATTTTGATGTTGATGAATTATGCAGGGTTATCCAAATCCTGAAGTTAGAACTTAAGGCAAGCAGCCCAGAAGTTTTTCAAAATTCACTTTTTGATTACATAAGCTTTAAGTTGCTCTTAATCTCTAATAACTTGAATTTTTGTAAGCTCATTAACGAATTTACTTGTTATCAATACGACTTTCTCATGAATCCGAAGGCTGTACAATAATGTAAATCATTTTCTTTGTTTTCAGGCTAAAAATATCTAGGCAAATTTATATACGTTTTGATACATAAACGATGTACTATATGCTGGACTGTTAGAGATATAAATATACAGTTATGTTAAGCATCTGATAGAAACATAAATGCTGAATAGCCTCTAAATGGCAAAACGTTAACGTTCTGCTGCTTTGAAATGCAACAAAGTATAAATCTTGACACAAAAGTAGAATTTAAGATTATCTGTACTAAGAACTGAAAAGAAGTAAAATGCTGACCAAGGTAAAAATCGTACAACTTTGGAGATAAACCAAACTTTCCAAAAGCGTTGAAAAGGTTATCTTAATCTTTTAAGCAAAAATGCAAGTGATGCAATTTTAACTTAAGCTGAGGGCGAGAATTGCCTTGAGTGCTGCCGACAAAATTGATGATAGTGCCAATTTTGGTGAAGATTTGTGCAATTTGCATATAAAAGAGCTGTTCGTTATCAGTTGTTGGTCCTGATTTCGATAATGTTTGCAAAAAGAATTGTTAATCTTGGAAAGATAATTTCCTCTGACAAATAAATCGAAATAAGCAGATAAGCTTCTATCTTAGAAGTATCGTATCCTCAAAATTGACGTTTGCGTTAAGACTTTACGGAAGTCTCGCAATAAATAAACCCCTTACTATTTTGTCGTATTCCATTAACAAAGGTGAAAAAACTGCCTAAAAATTTTCTTCCGAGGACATATCGTTTCGATGATAACGTTTAAGAAATAAAGTTTTGACATGAATTATTGCGAGTAGACATGAAAGAAATGAATGAATCCAATGTTGTGTTGGCAAACTGGTTAGTTAGAGTTTTTGAATGGCCTAATAAGGCCTTTCGCTAAGTATGACAAAGCATACAAAACATAAAGTTTATTGGGGCCCTTAGCCTCCCATTTTGATCGATTGCCCTTTCTTCTTGAACAAAGTTGCCCTGAACTTCGTTACGCAATTAGAATTATTAAAAACAGTCGGTATAAACAATGTAAAAAGACTTTTTAGCTTTGTTCAAGGTATTCCAGCATTTACAAAACCATTAGTTGGAAACATCGTAACCTTGAAATAGACAAAAGGACTTATATAAAATTTATTCAAAGTTGAGATTCTCATCAAGGTTATCTTGACATTAGTCTTAGCACGTCCTCTATTACCAGAGAGACTTTTTGCCACTCGGATAAAGAAGGTGAGACAAAACTGCTTGATGACTTTATAGTTGGCATGTATGTTGAAAATGATGAACAAACTCATGAACAGCTTGCTGGTAATATGTAGTGATGCAGTCAGCAAACATGACATCGAAAATTTGTCTATGAGAAATAACGTCCTAGTTTCAATGGTCAGAGGATTTTGCCCGGAAAGCAGAAGATAGCGGGTTCGGTTCCTACCCTGGACGTACGATTTGTTTATGAGGTATTACAAAATTTTACTCTCATGTCACAAACAAATCCAAAGGTCAAAATTCAAAGGGCATACACAGTGACACATTTACTAATGGAGTTATCTTATTAATTTGAGCGCTTTACAGCCTATGGAAGTTGAAGATAACGAATGTTGGCACTTCGCATTTAAAAACACATCTTACCAACTTTGTGTAATTTTGTTGAGTTGGAGATTTGTGTTTATAAAAACAGCTGCTAGATTTGGTGAATATTTAAAGAAGTTTGATAAACACTCTTGTAAGTTTTTCTGAAATTTTTATGCAAAAACAATTTTCCTAGCACCCCTCTTGCAGTTTACACAAATCTGACATTTTCTCAAAAATATTCGGCATTCGCAATGTCTACTGCTTACTGATAAACTTGTTTTGAGAAATATCAAGATGCAGTGTTTAAGCAAAAGATTAATTATATCGACACTGAGGAAATACAAAAGAAAAGTACTCACTCACAAGAAAGCAAGGCAACGGATAAAAAACCAGTAAGATTGATCCTCATAAAAGCAAATATCACTAAGCAAAGTGAAATATGGAATATTTGATTTTGATATACAAAAGCAACACCGTTTTTAATAAAGAGAAGATCCTATCAGTTCTGTCTTTCATAATGATATATTTTTGGACATAGTCTCTTTTTGTAAAGCCTCAATCTCTTTGTCCTTCATAAATTTAAATTAATTTTGGCTCCAATGCCAACTTAAATACATATTAATGTTAAGTCAATGATCACTCTTCGTATTTTGTAAAGAAAATAGCCAGAAATATACTTTAACTTTGACACAGACCACAAAGAGGATTCAGGTTTACTTTACAGTCTCTCAAGGTTTATGTGCAGACCATAGTATGCTATGGTTGTGAAACTTTTAGCTACAAACTGTTGAAACTCTTGATTACTTTACCATTTGTATTTTTGCATAATATAAGAAGCTTTTAACGAAACAAGTCAGGGCGAAAGTGAAAGTAAAAGCAAGCCATCACACAAGTATCAGATGTATAAAATTTTGAGTAAAATGTAGATTTGATTATCATTATTTGTAACTGTGTTATGGAGAAAAGTCAATTTGACAACGAAAGACAAGAAAGGCAAGCAGAAGAAAACAAAAATTTTTATTGCTATGTTTGGTGACAGTTTTGAAGCCTCTTCCCACAACTCACTTGTTGTTAAACCAGGACTTGCATAAAGCAAAACCATAAAAATGAGACTTTTTTGATTGCAATAATAATACATAACTATGTCTTTATCCTTTAGTGAAAGTGCTTTTAGAACGGACGATATACCTCATGAACTTGCAAGTACTTACGCGGCTGTGACCCAAACAGTTTTCGCATTGGATATGACAGAACTGTACATAGAAATTCAGTCTTGGTGTACAAAATTGGCAATTGCACACTAAAAACCACAAAAACTAGAAAATATTCTGCAAGGACAGCATACATTGGAACCCATACATATGTTCATATCAGAGATGAATGCATGCAAACAATTACTTATTGTCTTTACGATGCTAGTTTCCTTTTAACTTAATTACTTGTGCTTAATAAGCAATGTATTGATTAATTTATTCACAAAAGATAAAAAAATACAAATTCAATTTAAGTGATCACAATTGTTGATGTGGGGAGAAAAACATTAGTTTGAAGCTAATATTAAGAAAACAATCTCCGTTACTTAGATTGGAAAAATAGTACAAATATAAGAGGACAACCAAAAAAGGTCCACATTTGCGATATGTATCACAATGGGCAAAGATAAAGTTAGTTCTCTAGTCTTCTATTGGCAAGCTCTGTGAATGCTGCTGCATGTTATTTGTCTGCTTTGCTTAATGATACCACTAAAATGACCATTTTAGGAGGAACATGGAGATCTGTTTCCTTAAATGTAACCTTAAATTCTAAGCAATATGGTTGAGATAATTTGAAGTTTTGGCCTTAGTCTTAAGTTAAAACTTTAACTTTAGATAAATTTTTATTAAAACACTTAATAATTTAGTATATCAATAAAATTAATTCTTAGAAATGAAGGTGGAGGTAAATCTCTTTCTGGCTACTTGATGGTCATTTTGATCTGATTTATGCACCAACTCTCAACATTTAGAGATAAACACAATTATCAAAACGTTAAATATACGTTACATAGTCGTTTTGCATACCAAGTGTAACATGATCTGGCACGAAAAGGTATTTAGTGTCTTAAACAGAGGGAAACATTAATTAGCCTGGAGAAGGAAATCTATCTAGTAATTGTTCTTAAGTGAGGCTGTACAGATCAGTCTGAATAGTGCTTGTCAACATTTGAACATTGAATCGTTTCAATTTCCAACATCTTAATCGTGCGTCGCTACTGACTCACTATTATTTCCCTATAGCTCTAAAATAAACATTGAATCGCAGCCTCTTCAATATTACACAATTTTCATCTGATAGCATGCTTACTCAAACTGTCACATTATTCTAGCCCCAAGCGTAGAAAATTGGTAGATGTTTACAAGATAGCATCCGTTACAATCCAATCCTTACTAGTTAAAACAACAGCATACACACAAAAGGACGCATTTTCCAAACTCATAAAGGAATTCTTAATATGTCGTAAAATTATTAGAAACTTGAGTTTATCTAAGTTCTCACACCCAAGTGATTAAACTGAACATACTTGTAATATTGATAATATCATTTATTTGTAAATAAGACATTTTCAAAAACTTTAAGTGAAGACTTAATACATAATATATCTCCAGTGGAGATGTTTAAGTTTCAGTAGACAATTTAATATACGCTGAGAACAAAACGTCAAAATTCCCTTTATACTCACCCTGTCTTTTTAATTTACTACACAATTACCGAATTCATCCCTGAGCAACGAATACTTGTATGTCAGATAATTAGGAAGGCCGTTACCTGCATATGCAACTAAATACGATAATGTAATATAAGGACAGGTTGCTTTGTTATTATTACGATGGTAGGCAGATTCACTATCGGGTGTAAAGTTAAAAGGCAGATGTTTTGTCAACAACAAGTAGACTCCATTATTTTCACTTATCCAGCAACTTTCCTGACCCTCAAACATAGAAAGGTGTTGTCATATTTGTGGCTTTAAGGAGTTAAAATTTCATTTTGTTGGCGTTTGTTGACTACACGTCAGGATTAAATAGGATTTTTGCTGTACTCAAGGAAAAAGCGGAACTTACATTTTACCGTCAAGTTAAGCGACAGATTTCTGTATTGAATTGTGTAGAAACTGACATATTAAATCAAGGCCGACAGTATGTGATAGTTAAACATACATTTAGACTTACGTTTCTGCAGACATTTCGTCACAGAGGAGATTTTAGCGGTACGCATAGACTTGACATCTGGGTCACAGTGTTGTTATCTTTAAAATAATGAAAAAAGTAGAGGTCAAAATTACACTTACTTTGTTGTTAGAAACACTAACACTATCTACATTGCTAGAATCTCAGATACTGTTTTTTTTCTTCTAAAATATGCGGATCTTTTAATAGAAATGACAAATAGAAACAACATAGCTTAGACAATTTTATGTATCAACTAAATAGAAGGTGTAATAGTGTAAACTTTGCACCCTTAGCACTGCGAGAGAAGATATTAGAAAACCTTTCAGTATATTCCTTAACCTGTGAGACAGGAATTAGAATCTTTACAGACAAAAGGACTCTTCAGCAATGTGAACGCAGAACAAATTAATAATCAAGGTCAACATGCTATACAACTTCCACTCTGTCTATTGGGATGTTACTCTTTGGCGGCAAGGAATATTTTTATGTGTAATCAACTGACTAACAAAATAGCATTGCCATCTTAATCAATTATTTTGGAATTCAATGTATTTATAATGCACCTATTATTATCCTTATATTATTTATAATCCACCTTATATTACTATCGTGATAACCTCATTGCGTTTTAATTAAAACTAGGGCTACATTCCACTTAGTATTTTAGAGGTTGCTTTGATAGAATAAACCAAGATTTTTGGTAGAAAGATAAAAATTTGTTGTCCATTTCAGGCTGTCTAACTAGTCTTTGTTCCTCGAAAATTCTCTTGACTTTTCTTCTAAAGTTCCTTCTTCTGCATTTTTTCCGTTTCTTTCCCTTGCCCAGTCGTTCGTATCCCTTTTCCCTATTACGTTTGTTCCTACATGTTCATCATCGTTGGCCATTACCATATTCTGACAAATCTACTTGATCTGGGTCAACGAAACCTTTTTAAATGAGTTGGATACTAGTAATAGCAAGATTAATCCGTATAGGGGAGCGGTAAGAAGATTGAAATTTCTCAAGACTAATAACATATATAGGCTTCAATTTTTGCCTAAGAGTTATAATCTTTCTACCTCCCTCGCATTTGTCAATTTACGTCATTTTGGTCAGTAGATAATAAAATATAAATGACAAAATCTTATCACGATCTTGAAATAACATTCATGTATCTTGGTTTCTTTGTAATCCATACTTCAAACAAGCTGCTTACTATGGAACTATAAATCTAGTTATTTAATGGAAATAGACATTAATCTAGTTATTTAATGGAAATAGACATTAATCTAGTTATTTAAGTGCAGTACGCTTAAAAATTCATTTTCAATACTCATAAGAAAGTAAACTGAGTCTCTCTTATCCCATGCAACTTTTGCCTTACCTTACCTATCCACTTCGTGCCGTGTGGCAAATAAGGCCTGTATGTGCAACCTCAACCTATGTCTGTCATTCGCCACCATCCTCACGTCTTTCCATGAGCCCCATCCTGGTTGTGTCCTTTCTGCTTCTACCATTCTGTGCCATGTTGTTTTCGGACTCCCTCTTTTCCTCTTTCCGTCTGGTTTCCACGTCAGTATGATGTTACAGTCATTGTTTCTGTACTGTCTAAGAATATGGCCAATGAATTGCCACCGTCTTCTCCTGATGTCATAACTCATCTTGGGTAGTACTTCCTCGTTCGTCACTCTTTCCTGCAATATTATCCTCAGTGTTTTTCCCAAGCATTTCCTTTGGAAGACGTCAATCCTTTTTGTGTCTCCCATTGTCATCTTCCACATTTCGCATCCGTACAGCAGGACTGACTACCCCAAAGTCTTGTACAGCTCAGTTTTTGCTCCCCTGTGGATAGGTTGTTTCCAGCCGATCTCGCCAACTGAAGTTGATGTGACACTTCAAGCAATGCGACCAGGCAAAGCAACCGTACCCGATGACATCCCAGTAGAGGTATGGAAGTTGTAACCAGAGAACCCCGCGGTTTTGCTCATGCAACTTTTCCACCAGGTGATTGCCAAGCGGAAGGAACCTGTCGACTGGAGTGCCAGCATAAGGGTCTCTATTTGTGAAAAAGGAGGGCAGCGTATCCGAATGTAACAACTATCGGCCAATACGATTCCTTTCGCGCACAATAAACATCTTTGAAAGAATCATTGATCACAAACTGCGACATACCGCCAACCTGAAGCACAGCCATTGCGGATTCGTGAAGAATTGTGGGACAATTGATGTTATGTTTGCTGCTCGGATGCTGATAGAAGAGAACTCTGAAAAGCTCTTGCTCATTGCCTTTCTTGATTTAGAAAAGACTTTCCACCTAGCACCTTACGATGTCATCTGGTACGCACTGCGTATGTATGGTATCTCTGATGAGTTGGTTTGCTAAGTAAAAATACGCTATGACGAGCCAAAAGGTCGAATGCGAACAGTCGCTATAGCATCAATGGACTTTCCAATTATGATCAGCATCCACCAAACTCGACGCTCTCTCCAATGTTGTTCATTTTTGTAATGGACACTTCTTTACGCGAATGATCCCAAGAAAAGGTACACCTCAAGCAACGAGTCCAAGCTTGGAAAGGCAGGCTCTGAGAGTTCGGCCTGAGGCTAAAAATTAAGAAAACGGAGTATTTAACCACCAACAAAAAAATACATTGTACGATCCGTTGGATCTTGGGCATTACGCAATTTGACCACGTTTGCGTAGCACCCATTGCTAAGAAGAAGCTTGAGAAACGTTTGAGTTGGCATGGACACGTTTTGCGTGCTGGTGACAGCTCAGTTGCAAAAATCAGACTCGATCTGTCCGTTCAGGGAAAAGAGGTCCACACGAACAGAGATGGCTCGACACCATTCATGACCTGAAGATGACCGGCGTACACCCTGATGAAGCACAAGACCATGTGTTGTGGAGATAACCGACCACAATTTGCGACCCTGTGAATCAGGAATAGTCACAAGCAAAAGAAGACCTAGATATTGTCAAACGTCATAAAAAGAGTGATCATATTTCCACTGAGAGGTAAGGGTTCTAGAGGAGAAGTGCAGAAAGCCGGTACGGAACACTTCTTGTTTGCAAAGTAGATCATTTAACTTACGTGCAGTGGCAACGACAAAGATCCTGCTTGTCCTGCTCAGGACTAACAATTTTTAGAGATTTAAAAAGCATTTCTTAGCATGCTCCTGCAGTGTCACTTTATTGATAGACCCCCCTACCCCGCCAATTTGATGGCTACAGTTGAACCAAACTGTGATTGCCTTTGCTTTTTTCATAGCATCCTGTATTGTTAGTTTGGTCCTGCTCCACAATAGCCTAAAACAAAGAGCACTCCTGCTCAATCTGGAGAGCAGGAGCTTCACGCAGTAATCATGATCACATGTCAAGGTTGGACAAATTTAATTGGTTCAGAGGCAACCTACACAGGCCCTTCGTCATTGTTATGTCAACATCTAGTCCTGCTATTTTTGAAAGCAGGAGTGTTTAATATTTAAATATCATTGTTTTAGTATTTAAATGTAGTGTTAAAAATTAACTAAATGAAAATTTTGCCTCACAAAGTTGTACTAAATTATTTTCTACAATGTAGGCTTAATTCAGGGTGTGGCTTTTGATGCATTTTATTCTGTTGTCAAACCTCGAGAACAGGACCAACTTAACTGGGCCAGCTTCGCCACTGCTTACGTGTCACAACCTTCTTTAATAGACAATAATACAAGTGCTAATAGCAAGTTAAAGAAAGCAAATTTGCCACTAATTCGAAAAATTGGTGAACATATGTTCACTAACAGCTAACACTATGAGCTAACATTCCAAACGAGTGTGAGTCGTTTTTAAAAGGCAGAGACATTCATTTAAAGCCAATCAGGTAAAAATAAACACTAGAGGACCATCTAGTCTTATTTTCACAACACCTGAGTGACGCCAGACATATGCAGCAGCCGCCATATTGTTTACAAGGCAACAACGCACTGAAAGCAGGAGATATTGACTCGGAACGATAACTGACTTGGACTAGGACGAACTTGGTTGTCACTTTAAAAATATATATATAAGCAGATCAATGAATTTATATAACAATTGTCTCAAGTATTAAATGCAGACCTAATTTGATCCAGTTCTGCGCCGAAGCCGTTTTGGTGCGATTGTTTGGTAAGTTATGTTGTAAGTTGGCTTATGGTTGCTTGTTAGTTGTTGTTAAATTTCCTTTGGAACTAGAATTAACGACGTCATGGTAAATTTTACGTTATGAGACAAATACAAGTCTTGTGATGTCATTATTATTCTTAACAATGACTTTTTTATGAAATAAATGAGATGTAGGATATTGTTAGTTTAGAGAAAAGGCGATTCGAGTATATTGACTAAAAACCATATAATTTGCTTAGATTATAACGACTCCCATACACTGGATAAGCAGTTTCACTCTACTCTGAAATTTCAATGAGTTTTGTGCCATCAAATGTAGCTAGGTCTATCATTAGTTAACAAATGGACTGCCAATACAGCATGCATTATTTGTATAACAAAATTGTCTAATGAAACTCAATCGACCATATTTAGTGAGGGTATCAAGGTTAGATCTAACGAAATTAGATAGCTGTTAATAAGTAAAGCGATGACAAGTGAGTAATTAAGTTTCAAACCATAGCCTCGAGGCTGCAGATGACAAAATGGCTGACGTGCTAAGTCAAAGTAACTCTAGTCATCCACGATGCAATTGGATGTTTGACACCAAGCATGGTGTGAAGTGACATGTCTTTATACGATTATTTATCATGCTCTGCACGCTCTACGTCTATGGATATAGAAATGGCCACATGATGAGAAAAAACGTAAGAATATAATTCACGAATTTATCATTGAATGAAAACCTTCTAACTGTTGACACGATTTTTGATTTATTGTACACCTTAATAGAAATGGTTTTAAGTGATGATGTATAAGCTGAGGGACTAAATTCATATGTCTGTATATTTGAATGAAAGCTTAATATTCAAGAAGATTAGGTTCATTAAAAATCACAATCAAGTCTGTTTGAAAAATGTCCTGAAAGACTGCGAGTCATTCTAAATTTGTGTGCAAAATTGACCACTGGAGTAAAAAAATTAACTTAAAATAGCTTGAAGTTATTGCTACTGTTTAAGGTTGGTAAATAGTCTTGATAACTAGCCATGCCGTCATCCTGGGCATATGCTTATTGCATGTCTATGTTAAAAGCCAGGAAGCACGTTAACCAAAGACTATAATCTTTTCAAAAATGTACAAATCAAAACGGACAATCTTTCACGTCTTGGCCCAGAGAACATGGATGCAGCCTTCCTGACTGATGTCAACACAGACGTTCGCAGCTGTACAGTCTTCATCAACTACTACCAAATTGTAACGGAGCTGCAAGGAGTCCAAGACATCAGTAATAGTAAGTTTAAGTTTAAGATAAGAATTTTGAAGAAAACAGAAATTGATTGAGAATACCTGCCTGTTTACAAACATTACACCCCTTGACTGTCACCTTTACTGTTCTAAGTTACCGTTTAAATTTCCTTGCTCGAAAGAACTTTCAACTTTTGTGGAGACTCAAATCTTTCATTAACGTCAGTTTGACCGTTTATCAACGCTAACGTATTTATTACAATTTTGGATCGGACTGTTAGGCAGAGAAGACTTTTTGAATCTTAGAACTTGCGCTTTGATTTTGCGCTTGGATGAGAGAGAGAGAGAGAGAGGGAAAAAGAAGAGGCAAAGAGCCGGAAAAAGAACGAGAGACAAATAGAAAAAGTAGAGATATTGATAGAGAATCGCTAGATGTTGAAAAATAGACGTAAGCCCATGCTAGTAAAGTAACAGACAATATTCCAATAGTTTTCAAGGCCGCATACAAACAAGAGACGTAATCTTTGGGGGAATTGAATGTTAGACTGAGTTTTCAGTAACGTAATTTCTTGCCTATGACTCTAGCTTCTGTCTTTACCATCCAAGGCTAGAAAGCCTACACAATTAGTGTCATGGTACTGTTGAATGGCATTGTTTTTAATGCCTTTACAAGAATCTTAAAATAAGAAGTAAATGATTTTTCATACAAAGCAAAATAATCCATGTAGTGCGCAAGCCAGTGAAAGATCGTGCAATAAAGAAAACTGACTCACTAATGGCTCAAAACTGAAATATGTCAACATGTTTATTCTGAGTCTGGAAGATACACTGTTAGGCAAGAAAGGACGATCTAGAAATGGAATTATATTAAAGTTAAGATTTCTAGTACTTTCAAAACATTGAAAAACGGATAGGCAAATGTTGTGTAATAGAAGGTAGAGACTTAACTCTGCCCTTTTATACTAGAAATTTCTAGATCCTCTTTATCATGGCAAATGCAATTTATGATTCTGATCCCTATTGGTATTTTTTACTTCTCTTTTACGTTTCTCTTGCATTACTTAATATCATAGCTATCAATATTATAAACAAGAATACCAACTTTTTAATTTTTGCACATGTTGACATGAAAAGAACATGATTTAAAGCCAGTGGTTTTGGTTTATGACCAAATTGTAAGAAATGAAGTCAAAATGCACTTAATTACAAATGAAAATGAAGCTTTAAAATGGTTGAAAAGTTACTTTGATATTCCATTCATGTCAGAAGGATTGGGGAAAGTATAATAAAGAGTAAACATTGGCAAGCCCTGTTTAAGGAGAAACCGTCCCTTCAAAAGACCAGTCGAGGATCAGAGTACGAAAATTCAAACCTCGTAAAGATGCTGTTTGGGGCACTGTCCCAGATCTCCAAGAGAGTTAAAAATTCAGAGCAGGCATAGAAAAGGAAAATGTGTAGAAACGAAGAAAACGACTCCATAAGCTAAGATGCAATGATGATGATTCCGAGCGAAAACATTTACTATCCACTTGGGAATTAAGTGCAGTTCACGTTTCTCTGTGCTATTTTTCTTTGAGGAATGTCAAAAATTTGTAATTTCGTGGCTTATTGGAAGGCAGTAAGCCCTTATATTGGGCATTTAATTTGCAGTAGAAATATCGTCAGTAAAGGAAATGATGGTTATTTGAGATCCATAGTGCACAATCATCTCTGACAAATAAGGGGTACTATCATCGTAGGCTTCATGACGACTTTAAATGTGGGTGGAAAAGGGACTATCTTTTACGATTCATAAAGCTTTGTAATCTAACAAAGCCAGGGACATACTCGTTATGATAAACGTTCCTTTAAGAAAAATTGGCCTAAGTACTGAATTATTAGTAGTAGTCAGAGTCTGTAGTATTAGGGCCTCATAAGCAGTAGTACCCACAGAGCACGAGAAAACCATTTCTCGTCGTTATATCTTTGCAGTTTTTACCACTTTAAAATACACATGCGTAGGATTCGCTAATACCAGCCTCACGGAAGTACATTAATGTTTAAATGTGATCGTTTTATACAAATATAGTTATTTAGCACCTTTTAACTTTTCTCTCCTTCAGAAAGAGTTTATAAATTGATTGAGAAGTCACAGTATTGTATCTTTTCAGGCAAATTATGTTAAGGACCTTACCACAAATTTTGCAAGACAGAAAAATCTACGTTTAGAGAAGGAAGCAAAGCACTGATTCATTCACAAATGACTCGATAATCACCTAAAGTCTGTTCATTAATAGTTGAGTAAGTTGTGCTATACGTTGTCATGTGATAGTGTTTACGGATTGACTCACAATCAAACCTGCGCTCTTGAACAAAACACAGAGCGCATCGTTTCCTGTCTTTCTAAAATAAACTAGGACTCCTTTAGATACGAATACAATAAGCCAGGCTGGAAAGTTTGCATTTACTCGTAGCTAGGCGCAGATATTAGGATAGAAACTCGCATCTCAAATAAGCCCCACTCGCTTGTCAAAAAAAAACCTTTTTTGCATTTCGCGCTTAAACATTGCGATAAAAACATTAAAATAGAACAACAATAAGTGTCCGATTTTCAACTCGCAGTAGAGTGCGGCTGTTGATTGTCGGGAAATAATAGCGACGCCGGAAATCCCAGGACACTTGTGGTTTCCGAGATATCGAGGGGGAGTTATGTCGGTCACTTAGATTTTATTGGCAAATATCAATAGCCAAACCAGGACAGACACCTAGCAAACTTAGCAAAAGGAGCGGCCGCATTTCGGCTCGTAGCTTATCAGCTCGCTTGCACGTTGCAAATTCACGCCACTCGCAGCAATGCGTACGCAAAAACATACAAACTTTCAAACATTGGCAATAAAAGGGCAGAAATAGCTTACTTGCGTCTTGTTGCACTAATGCCGAATAGGCTGTACTTTAAAGAGCTTTCAAAGGTTAGTCCATCTTTTTGCTTTGCTTACGAAAAACGATATGCTATTTGGTCATTTTACCCGCGATATGTTCCCCTCCCATAGCAACTCATAATACCATTAAAGATGGGGAATTATAGCGGTCCACCTCAATCTTACCAGAATATTCATATAAAGGGATATGAAAAGGGATGATGTTTCAACTGCAATGTTAAGCATAAGTTGGGCAATGTGTTCTTTAGGTGAAATTTTTTCTCCGTACTCATTTCGTAGTTAGTAATGACTGCACAAAGTCTCGGTCAAAGATTATTTTAACTTCTGGTCGATTTGTATATCAAATCCCTGTATAATATGGTTGAAATGTCTTTTCATTTTGATCAAATGGTCAAAGTACTGCAAATAAAGAGCCACAGTTTTTATTAACTGGCGCCTTAAGTCAAAGATCTAGAGTCATTTTAAGATATAAAACCTTTATACTGTGCTAAAACTGAGCATTTTTACTGTAATTACAGGGGATTTTCTCAGAAAGCTTATAAGTACTTCCATAAAGTGAAAAAATCGACTATTGACTACACATCCTGTCATACAAGTTAGAATCTACTTACCATTTGCTAGTACCGCTATGGTTTGACAATACTTTTTACTTGGAAGATACAAAATTCTAAGAGATTTCTGAGCTATTTCCAAGTTAAAAGTTAGTTTGCCATTGAATGCTCCTTTTCCAGCAGGCTGTGACAATTTGCATATTTGGGTGCTGTATCCTGGTCCGAACATTAAAGCAAACATCTTTTCCTTGATCTGTTATAATTTTTGTCACTAAAAGTTTCAAAAACACGATATTAAGAAAATTTTGAAACCATGTGTGTTTACTATTCTGCATCCCTTATCTGATAAGTGTGAAAAGGAATGACATTTGTGAGTGAAATTCGTAACAACAGAAGAGCTCTTAACGAGAGGCTTGTGTTCTCCTTAAAATGTAGCGAGTGACAGAGAAAGTAAACATTGCTCAGAGCAGCTTATTATGACTAAACTTAGAATCTTTGGACAAGATGCTTTCATTATGGATTCCGTGGTGCATTCCATAGCGTATTCCATGATGGCGGATTCCATAGTGTGTTCTCTGGTTCATTACATTGTTGATTTCAAAGCATGCTCCATAACGAATTCCATATGAATTCAAAGGAGCGTTCTTCATGTATTCCCGGTTGCAATCCATCGAACTTTGCATGGCAGATTCCTTATTGCATTCTACCTTGCTTTTACAGTTAACTTCTTGAACTTTTTCCCATTTCATTCCAGGTTACACTACAAAAAACTTTCCATGCTACTTTTTAGGAAATCAAGGTGCACTGCGTGATCGTTTTCTCGGTTAATCTTCCCGTATCTGCCGTGACGTGTTAGTTTTGTGCAGACTAAGAATCGTTCCATAATGCATTCTATACTTTTCTCTAGCCTGTGTATCCCAATGTCTTCCAAAGCAAATTCCATACTTTAAATAAGCGCTCCATTGTACGATATGTGTTTCATGGCGTACTTTATCGACATATTTTAAGAATTCTATGCTACACTTCATGTTGGGTTATAGAAAGCATTCTTGAAAAATCTTTTTGTGGTACAAAATAGCTTGAAAAGTTGCAACATTGCGCTAAAATCATACGTAAAAGCTTTTTCACTCTTCAGAGTACGAAACAACCAAAAGTTGTCTGTTTATTTTCGGTATGTTGATGACACCTTTTCCATCTTTTTAAACAGAGCTGGAATGTGACACGTTTTTCCAAAAACCTAACCAGTTACATCCAGCTCTCAAATTTACGGCTGAAAAGGAAAAAGCCTGTTTATCACCTTTTCTTGATGTTTTGGTGGGAAGAACTGACAGTAATTTGCAACAGTTTACCGAAAAGCTACTTTTACTGGTCAGTACATTCGTTGGGATTCTTTTTGTCCAAAAAAGAGGAAAATC